>CAIGQQ010006052.1:2502955-2517172 GCA_903798035.1 Danio albolineatus | reverse complement strand
AAATAAATAAATAAATAAATAAATAAATAAATAAATAAATAAATAAACGTAAAGACATAGTTACATAAGTCATACATTTTCTCATATTCATTTAATTATAAACCTGTATGACTTAGTTCCTTCCATTAACTGGAAAACCAACAAACAAACAAACAAACAAGCAACAACAACAAAAGTAATTTGAAATTTAACAGCATTTTATTTATAAAATAAAAGGTCAGTTTCCAAAAAATATATAGTTTTTTTTTAACTATTATTACATTATTGAACAACATAAGTATTCCATAGACGAAAGTTAGTCAGGTTTGGAACTGCATGTTGTGTGAATAAATAAAAAAAGGCTGAAACATCAAATTACTTTTTCATAAACACAGACTTCTCTACATGCTTATTGTTGGGTCATATAGTCAGTTAACAGCTGAACTGCAACTCAGTCCACAGCTTTACCTCTCTCTTGAGCACCGACTTGCTGGAAAACACCTTAAAGAGAAGAGAAATAGTGAAAACTAGTGTATGAAAGACAAGACGAAAGAGCTGAATCCTCTCTTCTCCATCTCTCTCTCTCTCTCTGAAGACCTGCGAGATGAGCAGAACAGGCTGATCCTATCAGACCCTGCTTTACAACATTACCTTCAGCTCAGATAAATGACCAGAGAGAGACTGACACACAAAACACAATGATGGAGAGAGAAAAAATCTCAGCCTCAATCTCCTCAGCTCCGTCTACAGCAAAATGAGGACTATCGGGAGCATTTGATAGGATCCAATTAAAAGCCGTCGCAGATAAAATGATGATGAATTGCAGGCGTTCGGCTCCAGACTCGACATAGCAGCAGAACAGTGGGAAAGAGCCGGAGAAGGAGCAGGAGGGAGAGTCATCAGTTTTGCTGTGTTTGGGGGTCCGGGAGGGAGAGGTGAATCTGTGAAGGGGGTGCAGGAGGACGTCCTGCTGTGGGTTAAGAGGGTGTCTGACGCTCCTGTGGAGTCCGGCTCCTGCTAGGAGGAAGATTCACCACCAGCTCAATCCAAGATACACAGACACTCCACCAAAACCACTCGCTGTGCTAAAACAACAACAGAATGCTAATAAAATAACTACACATAATAAGTTATGAAGTCAAGTGCTTGGAATTAAAAATAATAAATCTGTAAAATTTAGGGTTAATGAGAAGACAGCTGTGGTTGCCAGAATTTCACCGTTAAAAACACGGTACAAACCATAAAACTTCTCATTTTTACAGTAATTTACAGTGTTTTATTCATTTATACAGCTAACAGTCTATATTTGGAATTACTAACATCTACACATTTTTTGTTTTACAGATAGACACATTAACAAAACTATACTGTATGCAGGTGGTAATGAGAAAGTTACATAATGAACCAACGTTCATCACAAACAACTTTTCCCACGAGCAGAAAGGTGTATCAGTGTATAGAAGGTGCTCATTGTCATTCACACAGCTACTAAACACCAGTATGGTAACACACATGACATTAAAATCATCAAATAAACATTGTTCATCAACGTTAACTGTAACATAAATCTATAATGTACATGACTGATGGGGAAACTAAAGCTAAAAAGCTAAAAAGATCCATAGTAATGTCAACAAAAAGTAGAATGGGGTAAAAATGGGGTTAATGTCAACAAAAAGTAAAAGGGATGTGCCATGCAGGGAATTCTGAGAGAAAGAAGCATATACTGTTAACCAGGTTATGGATTTTTACTGTAGCATTTTTACGGTTACGGTTGAAATCACTGCCATTTTTTTACATTGTAGATATTTTAGCAAGACATAATTAATTATTGTTAAATTTCGATAGCTGCTAAAGTATTATTATTGTAATCTGGATGTGAATAATATTTTAGTGGTTCTAAAACTAGTAAACTACTAAAACTATATTGCTTCTGCTGCAGGTGATTTTTGCAAACATCTATATGCAGATGATTCCATAATTTATACATCTAGTTCTTTTCTGACTACAGCACTTTCTTCACTGCAAGCCAGTTCTTTAAAAGTTCTTCATTTAGTTTTGAATAATAATAAACCAAAATGTGTGGTTTTTGTAGAAATTTACCACATGTTGAGTTTCCTCCAAAAAAAATTTTTTATTGGACAGGACTGAGGTTGATTATGTCGACTGCTACAAATATCTTGGAATCCGGTTAGATGGTTAAACTTCATTTGAAACTCGCATAAATGAAAAGCTCAAAAGGGTTAAAGCCTGTATTAGTTTTCTTTGCAGAAACAAATCTTCTTTTATGCGCTCTTCAAAGTAGCATTTGGTCAAATTAACAGTATTACTGATTTTGGATTATGGGGATTTAATGTACAGATCAGCTACAAAAACTCTCCTTCACAAACTGGATGTTATTTAACATGCAGCAATTTGTTTAGTTACTGATGCACCATTTAATACATAAAAATATTTATTTATTTATTTATTTATTTATTTATTACATTATATATTTATTTATTACATTATTTATTTATTTATTGCATTATTTATTTATTGCATTATTCCATTATTTATTTTAGTTGAATCAAGTTAACTATTTTTGCATCTTAGCAGCTTGCACCAATCATACTGACTAAAGTATGTAGTGTTAACTGTGTAACTGTGGTTGAAACCTTAGTAACTTATGTCTTTACACATTTTTATTAGGTTGAATATTATGTATTTTTGTCATATTTCTTTCAGTGTACTTTTAATTTAATATATTTGTTAGGGTTAGGGTTAGGTATTTGTTGTTGTTGTTTTTAATAGTATTTCTCATATATTTTAACTTATTTAATATTCACTTTTGTTTATTTTATTTTTTTTATTATTTACTTAAAATTTTATTCAGTTAACATTATACAGTTTTTTATCTATTATTTTAGTTTAGTAACTCTGCTGTTATACCTAAAATATAAGTGTTTTAGTATTCAGTGATAATACTATGAAAAATAAAATGCATATTAATTCCACTAATAATGAATAACCTTACATTAATACAATTAACAAAATATATTTTGATGTGTATAAAAGTATATATTTAATAAACAATATAAGTGTTTTTTTTGTTTGTTTTTGTTTTTTTTATTTTAAATAAGATGTAGGACGTCATACTACACCATGAAACCCAACAGTCAACTTTATCAGATGAAATGAGTGTAGTTAACTCAAAATTTACAGAAAGTAAATTCTACTCATTTGAAAAGAGTTTTGAACTTAATGTTGAAGTTAATGACTTAATTAAATACTTCATTTCTTCAACTTCAAATGAAGTACTCATATAGATAAGTTTTTTTTAACTCAAATGGTTTATAGCAATCGGTTTCCTCAAACAGTTTGAGTTGCCTTAACTTATTAGGTTTTACAGTACTCAGTTGGTTTGAGTTCTCTTCATTTATTGGGTTTCACTGTGCTCAAATTGCTTCGTTTACTCAAACAAATTAAGTTCACAGTACTCATTAGAATTAGTTTTTAAACTTAAATGGTTTGTTGCAATCGGTTTCCTCAAATTATTTAAGTTACCTTAACTTTTGGGTTTTACAGTGTAGGATTCCTATTGATATGGAAATTCGATTTTTTTCAGAAGCAAAATCATCGATTTGAAATGCATATCAGATCTCCATTGTGTGTGATATGTATGTGTGTGCATGCATGTGTGCGTGTGTTTAAAACCCCTCCCCATGTGCTGATGTGTTATTTTTACCCAGGCGCACAGGTATGCTATCAAAATGACTAATTATATAAGACTGACCCACACAAAAGGGATCGTTTTTTTTTTCATCCCTCCCTTCTCACATTCCAGCAGCTGCTGTGTTTTGTTAACATCGGCACTTTCCAGCCCCGTGGAGTCGGATTCTCCTTTCCCTCCGTCCCCCTGATCAATGGGCTTGCCAGCGCAGGACGGGCGCAGGAGATGCCCAGTGTGTCTCTCTATTTCTGGCCTCCATTCATTTTCCCCTGTGAGGGTAATTATGCATTTTTGGGCACGCAGGTGGAGAGAGAAAGAAAGAAAGAAACGGGATCCGCTGTATGCAACTCACATGCTGCTTTATTCTCAGACTACTGAACATGCAGGACTGTTTATTATAGCTGGATGCATTATAAGTGGTTGTGTGCTTGTTCTCTTTTAAGGGAAGAGTGTAGTTTTAGACTTTAGTTCTCTGCAAAGCTGTTTTACTTTTTGTTTGTTCTTATTTTTTATGTATTGCAGAAAATGTCTGTGCCATAAATTGTCCTTACAAGACCATGAAAAGATCCAGTTGAAAAAAATGTCACAATATAAAAGCTTCTGTGAATTTACATTGTAGGCTCTTCATCCTGATTATAAATGATCAATATGAAAAAGAAACGACTGGTAAATATATAATAAATCATAAATAAATAAATAAACAATAGTTCAATGTACAATTGTTTTGTTTTGTGTTTAGTGTGTTTTGTGTTTTTGTATTGTGCTTTCTTTTGTTTTGTTTAATGTTTTCTGTTTTTTTGTTGTTGTTGTTTTGTTTTATGTTTTGTGTTTAATGTGCTTTTGGTTTGTTTTGTTTTAGGTTTTGTGTTATTTGTTGTTGTTGTTGTTGTTTTCTTTTGTTTTATGTTTTGTTTAGTTTTTTTGTTTGTTTTTTTGGTGTGTTTAGTTTTATGTTTTGTTTTGTTGGTTTTCTTGGTTTGTGTTATGTTTTTTTGTTTTCTTTTGTTTTATGTTTTTTATGTTTTGTGTTTGTTGTTGTTTTTTGTTTTTTGAGTTTTTTTGTGGGGGGTTGTTTTGTTATGTTTTGTTGTTGTTTTTCTTTTGTTTTATGTTTTGTGTTTTTTTGTTGTTCTTTTGTTATGTTTTGTGGGTTTGTGTTTTTTTTGTCTGTTTTGTACTATGTTTTGTGTTTAGTATGTTTTCTTGGTTTGTATTGTTATGTTTTTTTTGTTTTCTTTTGTTTGATGTTTTGTGTTTTTGTTGTTCTTTTGTTTTATGTTTTGTGGTTTTTGGTGTGTTTAGTTTTATGTTTTGGGTTTAGTGTGTTTTTGGTTTGTTTTGTTTTCTGTTTTGTGTTTGTTGTTGTTTTCTTTTGTTTTATGTTTTGTGGTTTGTGTGTTTTTTGGTCTGTTTTGTTTTGTGTTTAGTATGTTTTCTTGGTTTGCATTGTTTTATGTGTTTTTGTTTTGTTTAGTATTAGTTTTTTTGTTTTATTTAGTATTTTCTTTTGTTATGTTTTGTGGTTTTGTTTTATTCTTTGTGTTTTTTGTTTTGTTTTGTTTAATGTTTTATGTTTTGTGGTTTTTTTTCTTTCGTTTTTTTGGTTATGTTTTCTGTTAAATGCGTTTTTTTTGTTTTATGTTTTGTGTTTTGTTATTCTTTTGTTTTAAGTTTTGTGTTTTTTGTTCTTTTGTGGTGGATACTTGTAATTGTTGTAGAAAACATCACTGCAATATACCTTTCCAGCGCAATGCAATTTGATGTTTTCTATATAAAATTGTAAATATTGTATGTACTGTAAATATGTATGAATTCATTCAATCATTAATTCTCTCTTTAGAGACAAAACATAATCAAGATACATTTTTGTGAGAGCTTCACCTTCCCTTAAATATTTTTAAATGAATAACTTTAGTAAAACTTTAGTTTAGTTCACAAGTCACAGTAATAACAAACCAATAATTAGCACTCATAACTTAATAAACTACTAATTAACTGTTTATTAATAGTTAATAAGGTTGGGTTTAGGTTTTTGGTAAGATTAGGGATGCAGAATAAGATCATATAACTACTACTGAACACTTAATGGCTTAATAACAGGCACGTAATAACCCAGTAGTTAATAGCATGAATTGGGACCTAAACTAACATCTTGATCGGTATAAAAACACATCATCGTTTTGGTTGTTCTGATCACTAAATCAATGTTATAAAGGCAGACGGTGACATTTATCAACACACCTGCCATGTCAGCTCATATCCTGAGGGGCTTTAAAAAATGAAATAATGAAAAAATTCTGCATGTGCATATATGTGCGTGTGATGTTCGTCACGTATGGAGTAAGTTGCCGGATCATGGTTATTCATAATTGGGTCATGCGCGTGTTTCTCCTCACCTTGTGTTGGAGGCCTCCATCGGCCTCATGGGATCTCACACTTGCACAAGCAATTAATTACTCTCCGCCATGTCTCCACGATGACCACGGGCTGAATAATGAGCGTTATTATTCATCCAGTCTCAAGTAGACGCACACTTCTCCCCAAGCTCCTCTCCAACCAAACACAGACTGTTGTTTCCCACATTTTCCATAAAGACTGCATACATGTCCTTCAGATGTGAGTAGTAACATGTTACATTTAATGTGCTGTGTTTACTTGAGTATGTAATTTTAGAGTTTTTCTTTTGTCTTTTAACTACTCTTAAACAAACAATATGTATGAATTTGTCTTTAAAATATCCACAAAAAACACTGGTGATATATATGTTGTTGATTTATGTACTTGCGTTATCCCAAATGTTTCTAAATAAGCTTAAATTAAGACAACTAAGCTATTAAATAATTCACACTTTATTTTAATTTAAACTATAATGAAACTAATAATTATCTCAATAAAATAATAATTATCTCAGAATATGCATTTAACATTGCACTCAAAAATATATATTTACCCCTAACAAATAAGATTTATGTACACTGTATGAAAAATTAAATGACAAAAGTCAAGACAAGAAATATATTTTATGTTGCTTTAACTTATTTTAATAAGATAATCAGGTTCCTGCTAAATTTAACTTACTTTTTTAGTCTGTTTGATTGATGTACTTTGAGATGACTAGAAAACTTATTAGCTCCCCTGTCTATTTTTTTCCCACGTTTCTAAACATAATAGTTTTAATAACTCATTTCTAATCATTGATTTATTTTATCTTGCCATGATGGCAGTAAATAATATTTTACTAGACATTTTTCAAGACACTTCTGTACTGCTTAAAGTGACATTTAAAGGCTTAACTAGGTTAAATAGGTTAACTAGGAAGGTTATGGTAATTAGGCAAGTTATTGTATAAGGATGGTTTGTTCTGTAGATTATCGAAAAAAAAGGAGGGGGGATAATAATGTTGATATATATAATATATATATTTTTCTATTAGTAGTAGTATTTGTTTTACCAGTGTATTTTGGTCGAATATAAAATTTCCATCCATTTGGATTATGTACTTTTAACACAAACTAATAATCGTGATGTGATTGATATTAGTTAGTTATACATAAATTTAACCAATAAGAACATTATTTGTTTAATAATGACAATAAATCCAATGTTTTAAATGGTTCTATTTAATTAATCTGTTGTGTGGCGTATGTAGCTGCTTGCACCATTTTTATTATTATTATTATCATTATTATTATTAACTAAACCACTCTCATAGAATTTAACTAATTGGATCTGACTATTTCCGACAGCTAAATATATTTATATGATATACATATCTATTAACCAATTAAATGTAATAGTATTTGATTTTAACAGATTTAGATCTGAACAAAGAACAATTGTCTTTTTTGATAAACAGCTTTGCAGGGAGGTTACGTTGAAGGACAGCTATGTTACAAACTGCAAAAAATAATTTTTTTGAAAACCCATACAACCCTCTCTTTAATACAGTGCGGTAAGTATAAGATTAAAGTTCAACAGTATGTAATACTTAATTAAACAATAGTTAAATACAAATTAAGTGACTCTGTACATTTCCCTGTGTGATTTAATTAAAAATGACAGACTCTCTGATGTTAATATCAAGACTGAGACATGCTGATTTACGTGTAACCTCTGTTTATATTACATAAACAGAACAAACAGACTTTCAGGGGGATTTATGACTTATTCAACTATCGATGTAGTCTGAAATTCAGCTTTTTTTCTTCATTTTAATTAAATAAAAAGTTTACTTTTTACTTAGTAGTTTGCTAAATCAATATTTTATTACTGTCATGACTAATTATTAATGTTTTTACTTTTAATTTACTAGAGTAATTATTTCTATAAGTAATATTACACTTAACAAAATAATGTTTTGCTGCTTTTTCAAGCTAATTATGTAAAATGAGCTTAAACAACAGTTCTTGAGACTTTTTTGGCACAACTTATTGTTTTATGTTTAATTCACTTAAATGTGTTAAGTTAACTTAATCAATTTGTGTCGGGACAACAGGAATTAATTATATGGAACCCTGCATTTTTTACGGTGTACTTACACGCTTGGCTCTACACATTCGATTGGTGTTGGGACAACACGAAGGAATTAAGTTTATGTATTGTTACCAATTTAAGTACATTAAGCATAAAACGATTAAGTTATCTAAAAACAAACTCAACAATTGTGCCGTTTCTTCTCTAGTAATTACTTCTTCAAGTAATCTGAACAAACATGCATAATTGTCATTACAGCAAATATTTCAAAGTTATGACAAGTTTAACATGTAATTCAAGTCAGTTTGATTGATATAAGTTAAGATGACTAGATAAGTTAATTTGATTCAACTTAAAATGTAAAACAGCAAGATTTTTGCTTACAGTGTACTTGAATAAAATTTTGGCTTTTCTATCCCACCACTGGTGACCCTTCAGTAAGAACAATACACCCTTTAGTTGTTTCCACTCATTTTTTGTGGTCACATGACCTCAGTCATATGGTGCGACCTCCATGATTAGCATCGAATACGCCGATTGTCTGACTGAAGTGAGCACTTAGTGTAATGTCAAAGACATTTTAATGATGATGTAAATAAATCATGTCTATGTTTTCGGACGGCCCTCAGAGAACAGCGGTGGCTGTTGTTGAGACGGGACGTTAGTGTAGGAGGGCTCTTTAAAGTTGAATGGATCTGGGACGCTGGTGAGGAGACGTGGGCAGCAGGAGTGTGAGGGGTTTACATGTCTGCTTAGGGAAGAATGTGTGTTTGGGAGCGCAGAGGTCATTTGTGGTTTGCGTTTGATCAGAGTGGAGCGTTGAGGGGAGCTGCCAGTGATCGGCTGTCAGAAGAAAGGCCTCGTGAGTGGAGGCTGTTCAGCGGTTTGCCCTTGACCTTGTGCCTTTCAGAGAGTTGTCAACTGACTCCTTTGCTTTCGTTCAGACTGTTTTTTTCTGACAGGCAGATATCAGATTTTTGTTATTGTTTTATATATTTTTATGATGTGTCCAGCTTGAAGGTTAACTAAACTCATCAAATCTGAATAATTTAACCACATGAATTCACATTTAGAGATTCACATTTGCAGTTTAAGGCAAAATTATTTGCCCCCTTGAGAAATATTTAATTATTTTTCAAGTATTAAGTACATCATATTTTACCAGTTGTTTTGCAAGATGCTAGTATTCAGCTTAAAGTACAGCTAGTAAGGTTAATTAGGCAATTCATGGTCCAAAAAAAATAAAAAAATTAAAAAATTTATAGTTATATGGGGGGGTTAAAGGGCACCTTTGATGAAAAATCTACTTTTTAAGCTGTTTGGACAGTCATATGTGTAGTTATAGTGTATAGACGGTCATTTTGGGGTGATATAAACACACCCAGTCCTTTTTTTTTCAATTTAACGGCATAAAAACGGTGGACCAATTGGAGCGGTTTTGAGATCGACCGCAACTCTACGTAGGAGTGCGGTCCCCCCGCCCACCGAATTGATTGACAGCTGCGTATTAACATGTCTCCGTAGTAACGCGTATAATCATATCAACAAGACAGGACGTGCGCAAAACAACCGGGAATAAATGGTCTGTTCAGTTCGGGAAGGTCATCAATCATCATCAGATGTGATCAAGAGTGAGTTTCACAAGTTTAACACGTGTTTAAAACAGTGCATGTTTGTAATGAACTACAGCCATTCACTTCAGCTTTACTTCATCACCACAGCCGCGTGTCAGCAAAAAAGACGCTTCAATCTCTGTTTGTTGACATTAAATCAGGTTTATTGTGTACATTACCATAACAGAAATCCATACAGCAGTGGACATTAGCCCATATCCTTTCACATTTGCTCGCAAAAGCGCGCACTGTCTGTGTGTGCGCGCGCACGTGCGTGCGTGCGTGAACGAACTCTATAACTGCATTGTGTGTGACTCATCGTTGCAGCTCCTTAACAAACACATTAAACAGTCTTTGGTAAAGTTCTTACTGTTGTATTTCTCACAAACGTAGTGAGATCTGCTTCTCTTACACCTGTTCCTGTTGTGTCTGTGTGTCTGACGCAGCCGAGGGCGGAGATTGGGGCACGCTGACGGGAACGGTGGGCGGGGAGGACTATTCTTAAAGGGCCAGTGCAAAAAACTGGAAAAATTTGATTAGAGCTATAATGGAACGACTTTAGAGAGCTATAATTAATAATCTGATGGGTGTTTTGAGCTGAAACTTTACAGACAAATTCTGCTGACACAAAAGACTTATATTAAATATAAAAAAAGGGGTCATGTATGTGCCCTTTAATAATATTGACCTATTATATTACTACATTACTAATAATATTGAGTTGTTTGTCTGTTTATTTGTTTGTTGTTTGTTTGCTCACCTCAGTTGTTTTTATTTTATTTATTATTTTATTTTATTCACTCAAAAATTATAGTACATTGTACAATTTATTGCAAATTTATTGCCAAGTAACATGTTGGATACGTTCCTGTAAAATATGATCCGTTTGCAACTTCAAAAAAGCCTACTAGTGTTCGCAAATTTCACAATCCTTATCTATGTTACCAAGCAAAACGTTTAATTTAATTTAATTTTATTTGATTAATTTAATTTACTTAAATTTATTTTATTTTATTTTATTTTATTTTATTTTATTTTATTTTATTTTATTTTATTTTATTTTGTTTTGTTTTGTTTTGTTTTATTTTTTATTTTATTAAATTTTGTTTTATTTTATTTCACTCAATTTCACAATTAAATGCAAATTAATTGCATATAGTGCCTTTTTACATACAAAAAAAAGTATCGAAGTAAAAGATGCATACAAAAATACATGCATAAGTCTAAATAAAAAAATATTTTATTTTATTATTTGTTTTGTTTGTTTTTATTTTTGTGTTAAAATACATTTTAAAAAAGTAAAAAAATAAAAAAAAATAAAGTGTTAATGAGTTGTACATTTAAATAAATGAAATACTTTTTAAATTCGAAAATATATTAATAAGTTATTCATTAAGTTATAACTATTAAAAAAATTCAACCTTTGGTGGGCATTACAAATTATTATAAATTTTTCTTTTTTGTAAAAAGACATAAGCAAACAGGCAATCATGTGAGTGCTTTCCGAGACGGTGAACGGATGAAGGTGTCAGCAGTGCAGTAATTCCTCTGATGCTCATGCTGTCTGATGCGTGTTGTGAGTTCATCATGGCGAGATGTCATGACGGACACGAGCAAAGGCAATTTTCAGTTTTCCGTCCCCGCTTTCCACTGTGACAGCTACTCAGTTATAGTAGAAGTAAGTCTGTCGTACTGACACTTAAATCAGTACTGCAGACACCGATGTGGATATACCGGATATTGACTGCACTGTCAGAACAAACGGGGCTGATTTCATCACTTGCAACATGACAGACAGGTGAAGTCATAAAGATCAGATTTGAGGAAGAAAGTCTGATTTATGTCTCCTGTGAACAAAGCTTATGTTTGCCGGATTTTTTTTGTTCTGTTTTGTTGCATTAACCATCATAGAAAGGGGAAAAATAATGTGAAAATAATAAATAAATAAATGTTTTATTATTAATTTTTTTATTATGTTTCATCTTTTGTATGTTTTTGTTTGGTTTGGTAGGTAGGGTGTTTATATATGCTAAAGATGTTTGTTTCCTCTTTTTGTTTGTAGTTAGGTAATATTTACTCAAGAAAGATTTGTTTTTGTTTTGATTATTTATTTTAGGCCCCGTTTACACTAATGTGTTTTGGTTTTAAAAGGCATAAGTTTTGCTACAGTTGCACACTACGCCGGAGTTTTTGAGACCCGAAAACGGAGCGTTTTGGAAACGCTGGAGAGGCCGTTTTCATTCTAAAACGCTGCTGCTCCGTCTCAGTGTGGATGGGCTGCTGAGATTGGCTACTTGATTGAGGCTTTTGGGTCATTGCGTAACCTTCACTTATTCGTCAAGCGCACATGACTCTAACGCCACCGGAAGACAGCAGACCAGTCTTCACTGTAAACACTGTATTTTCGATATCCATGGATATTTTATATTCATTTGTTACTTTAAGTAACAACTCAACCTCGTCGTCTGTCCACAAAAAGACCTCTCTTGCTTTCTTTGCCATCGCGTTCATCGTTCAGCCTGCGTTTGTTGACTAACAATAACCAAATGCAGAGCGAGACACATGCTTCCTGTTTATACTTGAACGCGCATGCCCAGAGTGCGCGAATGGTCACGTGATATACGTTTCTGGTGGAGTAGTGTAGACGGAGTTCTGTTCAGAAACGCTGGGTAAACCACTAGTGTGGACGTGGATCGTTTTCATGCTAAAACGCCGTTTTAAAACTAAAACGCACTAGTGTAAACGGGTCCTTATTTGCCAGTGCTCTGAAGTCACTTTTCTCTTCATTCTTTTATTGTTCAATTGATATTTTTTGTTATATGTTTGTCTTCAACAACTTATTGACCAGTTTAAGATCCCTGAATGCTGCTGAGAAATAAATACATTTTCTTTTGAGCATATTTGTGTATTTTGTCATTATGACAAAGTCTTGCCGCCGATCCCAGTTCTAAGAGCAACAAATAATAACTGGACTAGTTCTAGTTGATCATTTGGAAAAGTGGCAGAAGGTAGATATTTATGATGAATCATCTGTTGAACTGCATCCCAATCATCACAAATACTGCAGAAGACCTATTGGAACCCGCTTTTGGTGAAAGTTTGGTGAAGAAAAAGTCATGGTTTGTGGTTACATTCAGTATGTTGTGTGCAAAAGATCTGCAGAGTGGATGACAACATCAACAGACAAAAAGAGGCATAAAGACATTTGTGATTCCCATTATATTACAAACTACAGGAGAGGGCAATTTTTTTAGCCTTCTCATACTTCAGCCTCCAGATTAAAGTTCCTGAAAGCAAAGAAGGTCAAGGTGCTCCAGGATTGGCCAGCCCAGTCACCAGACATGAACATTATTGAGCATGTCTGGGGTAAGATGGAGGAGGCATGGAAGATAAATCCAAAGAATCTTGATGAACTCTGGGAGTCCTGCAAGAACACTTTCTTTGCCATTCCAGATGACTTTATTAATTAAGTTACTGGAGTCATTGCAGAGATGTATGGATGTAGTCGTCCAAACTCATAGGAGTCATACACTATGTTAATTTTTTTTCCCCACTGCACCATGACTTTATATTCTATACTGTACATTATTTCTGTTAAGCGACACGACTTTTGTCTAAGCTACATGTCAGACAATCAAGGCATGATCATTATTTATATTGGTAAAATAAACTTAATCTAGAGAAAGCCTTTGCCTGACCTATAAGCCACTTCTGATACCAAATGATCAACTAGAAGTCAGGTTGTTATTGATATTTTGTTATTTATTTATATTTTGTTTACGTGACAAGTGAGAGAAACAAGGTATTCTATTGTTTATGATTTTGTGGTAAGGAAGAACAGCACAGTGTGTGTTATTAGGAAATAGGGCTGTCAGTGTTTACACATGCGATTAATTCAAAATCGTTCACACGTTAAAATAATTTAATGCAAATAACGCAAATTATTGAAGCATGCAAAACTGCATCATTAACGTAATTCATGTCATGCAATTAGACAGTCGTGGTATATATGGATGTATGGATTAAATGGACTTATTATGTCTACTTTTTGGATTGACTCCTAAAATCACCTTGAAATGGTTGTGGTAAATACAGTTTTTTTAGAATCATTCCTTAGCCAATCGTTTACTCTGCTAGTTTTAGCAGATGATGACCAAACAAACATGTTAAACCAGATAAACCACAACTTCACTATACATTATTTTTAGTATTTGTAATATATTTTTTTTTTCTTAGCAATAGATTACTATTTTAAAATTGCAATTAATCACTCATTTTTTTGGCAATTAAGTGTGAACAGTCGTACCTTTTGCCTCCAATTATCATGATTAATCAGATAAAAAAAAGATATGGTTAATTTCAGTAAAAAAAGAAGTTGCTTAGATAGATAGATAGACAGACAGACAGACAGACAGACAGACAGACAGACAGACAGACAGA
>CAIGQQ010006052.1:2468915-2491747 GCA_903798035.1 Danio albolineatus | reverse complement strand
GTGGCCCTGCCAAACAAATCTCTGGCTGTGCTTTTATTGCCGTGCAGCGGTGGATTGATGCTAATATACTGCGGTGTGCCAGTGCTGGCAGCTGGCAGTCGCAGAGACAGCGGCGGCGCTCAGTAAGATTAGCCCCTGATACTGGGTAATTGCCAGTGGCACAGTTGCTAATCCGTTAGCTCATGCCTGTCTCTCTGCTTACTTATCGCTATATAACCAGAGCTGAAAAGCTTGAATGAAGAAGAAGCGGAAAAGGAAGAGGTGCAGACAAAGAAAGGGAGCGACGTATGGATGTTTTCTGTTCGCATGGATGGAATCAGTTGTACGCTAGCTCAAAAATGCTGTGTTCCACACAAATCTTTCATGTTGTCCCAACACAAATTGTTGAAGTTAGCTTAATCGTTTTGACAAATTTAAGTAGATTCAACATAAATCAATTAAGTTATGCCAAAAGATACTTAAGAATGGTGTTGTTTCAACTCATTTTAAGTAAGTAATTTGAACAAGCAGCAAAAGTTATTTTTTGAGAGTTTCATGACCACATGTAAGCAGCTTTTGACTCGTTTTTCTCTTCACTGGAGTCCTCAGATTAGATTAGATGCTATTTGTACACAAGACACTATATGTGTATCTGTATGTGACCAAACATAACATTATTCTCATTTTTGCATTCTCCAAATATATATTCAGGGTTCCCACTTTAAACCAAATGTCACATTCCCTGACTCTTCCCTGACTTTCACTGAAATTAATAATATAACATTAAAATAATGTAAACAAAACAACATTAAAAAGTTTTTAGGTTGAAGATAATTTTACATCACTTTAATAGACACTATGAGAACAGCAATAAATAATTCACCTCAGATTTTGAAGAAAAAAAATCTTCCTCTTCTCTAAAGCTGTTGTACAAACGTTATATTTAGTTTTTTTTTCTTCTGTCATCTGCATTTTACCAGCATCTTTGAAGTGTTCATTTTGAAGCCAAAGCTCTTAAAGTTTATATTAATCTAACATGTTAGCCTTTATTATTATGGCTTTATCTTATTCTTTCCAGATAACAATCACTGCAACTAACAACACAGACTCGTCCGGGTACTTTCTATCATAGGCAGTCAATGAGTTGTCCTTATAATATAAATATGTAATGTATCATATCCTCCAGGATATGATACATTACATATTTGTACATTTGTATATTTTCACAACAAAGCACTACAAAATTAGCCCCAAACTTTGCAAAAACTCGCCACATTATCATTGTAGTCACAAAAAAATCAGATCCTGCACGAACTGATATATAATATAATATACTTTTTCAACACCTATTCTGATTTTCATTGCTAAAAATAGTTCAAAACAAAACAGAGTGAGAAATTACTAATTTTAGTAATATTTTATTATGTTACAGCCCATTTTAAAATTGTATTTATGTCATTTCATTTTTATTGTACAATGCAAATCTAATTAGAATCACTCTCACATAGTGCTACACTGTAAAAAATAAAAAGTTGCGTTAACTTAATTTTAAAGCAACCGGCTGCAAAGAAATGTTAGTTTATTAAGCTTCAGTGGTCGACGTTGTGCCAAATTTTTTTTTTTTAAGTTGACCGAAAAGGCTGCTGTAAGTCAAATATACTTTACAGAATAATTTGGCACAGCTTCAAACACTGAAGCTTAATAAACTCAAATTGTCTTTGCAGCCAGTTGCTTTAAAATTTTAAGTGAACTTTTTATTTTTTGAAGATATGGGGAAGTCAGAATTTAAGTCTCCTCAAATAAATTTTTTACTTTCATTGAACAGACAGTTTCAAACATGCAGTTAAATCCTTTTTATGAGTAAATTCAACTCTGAGCTCAAAAATACGTCCACCTAACTTATTTTAAACTGAATTAACAAATTTTTTTTTACAGTGCACCACTCAAAGACATATTTGTGTACAAATTATGCTGTACGTAATATATCTAAACCAGTGGTTCTCAAGCTTTTTTCACCAAGTACCACCTCAGAAAACAATTGTCTCTCCAAGTACCACCGTAATAACTGGTATTGACGTACAGTAGAATAGTAGGCCTAAATAAGCAGCTACAGCACTACACAGTTCAAAAACAAGGCAGATAAATTCTTCTTATTAACAATATTTATTATTGTCAGCCACTTAAATAAAAGGTTTAGCCTTTTAAATTTGCTGATCACATTGGTGTTATCATACGTGTTAAATGGTTAATAGTGTGTTCATTTTTTTACTTTAATTATTCAGCGATTCCTCCGTGTACCACTAGAAGGAAGCTTGTGTACCACTAGTGGTACTTGTACCACAGTTTGAGAACCACTGATGTAAACATTTATTATTTAATAATATTGGTGACATTCATTCATTCATTTTCCTTCGGCTTAGTCTCTATTTCAGAGGTTTCCACAGTGAAATGAACCGCCAAATATTATAGCATATGTTTTACGCAGCAGATGCCCTCTTCCAGCTGTGGGGGAAACTGAAGCACCCGGAGAAAACCCACGCAAACACAGAGAGAACATGCAAACTCCACACAATAATGCCAACTGGCCCAGCCGGGACTCAAACCAGCGATCTTCTTGCTGTGAGGCAACAGTGCTAACCACTGAGCCATCGTGCCACCCCATATTGCTGAAATGAATGTTTAATAACTGCACTGAATATCTTACAGACATTTATTCGAAAAATAGATTAAATAATGGGCTAAATTGCATGCAGATATTTCAAATTACGTTTGAGCCTACTTATCAATCTAGAACCAGAGGCGAAAACCAGAATGAAGGGAGAAAGGTAAAAAGAAAAATAAAGGCAAAAACAGCATAATAAACAACGAGTCGATGTTTGGTTGTTTTCTGTCGTACGATTGCTTCGCATGACCACATTTGAGTTTTTATTGACTGGTATTTCCCTCCGCTGTAGTCCTTAAATCAGTTTAGATGCCATCAAACGTTATTTTTCCTTTGCATGTCTTGTGACCAGATATTAATCTGACACATCTAACATTACTGGGATTTAATTTAAGAGTTGCAGGGAACAGAAAATAATACAGTCAATGACAGACGAACACTGCATTAAATGCACGTAGTGTGTTCAACCCTACTAAACTCTGCGAAACAACAGTAACAGGAGGCTGCGCTTTCATCATAGACTCATTTTTTGGACATTTGTGCTACGGCTCTGATGTTATTAGAGAGACTAGTGAACGAGGTCCAAAATAAACACTCGCCAAATGGGAGTAAAATTGCCTTTGGTGAGTAAATAAAAAGGGAGTTAGTCGCCAGTTGGCCCGGTATTAGGCACTGTAGCAATAAATGGCTTAAATGTAATTGTGAGAAATTATAATTTGATAGTTAGCATTGCAAATCAAACCTCCAACTAAATGATAATGTCTCATGGTGGTGTGGAAACATCGGTGTTAAATATTTAAATTATATCCTTCTTTATTCTTTGTTGTTTTTTATTACTTATACTTGTATTTTTTTATTCCTATTTGTGTAAAGCACTTTAAATGAGCATTGTGTGTGAAATGTGCTATATAAATAAACTTGCCTATATATGTTTATATATGAAAAACGATTATAGTAATTTATAGTACTGTAGTGTTTTTGAACCATACTACTGTGAAGTACTTGAATTGATCTGTTGTGGTAATTATGTAGTTGCTATGGTAACACAACATCTACAGTATATAGTATAAACAAATGACCCAATGCTGGAGTTTTCTACAACTGTAGGCTATATTATACCAAAGTTATTTAACTCGGCGGCCGATTTTGAAACAGCTCTCGGGCAGTATGCTCGGCCATTCTGGCTGAATGGGGAAACATCGAATTCTCCTGATTTGTTTGCCAAGCTAATGATTAAACTTCATATTAGGAATCGCCACTAAAATGAAAGAACTACTGTCTCTTTAGTTTCATTTCTAAACATTTGAACCTCACGGCTGGTCCGAGCCCCTCCCCTGAAGATTTGTCAGTCTATAGCGATAGCGGATTGGCTCCTGTGCTTGAAGGCGGGGCTTAATTACTGTATTGAGTGGTACACACTTTTCCCTATTGAAAACTATAGACCGTTTTCTTGGAATGCAAAATTAGCCATTATGCTTAGCGTGTATGTGCAAGGAGAATGCTAGAACTTCCGGTCGGCAGCTGATGCGTATAAACAGTCACATTTGGACAGCTTTGAAACAATAGTTTTAATCTATTTTATTTGCTTTTAACGTCTTTGGACCAATACTGCTGTCGATCAGCACCACCTCCTGGACTGATCATTTTAAAAAATGCGATCTAAAGGCCCGTGCACACCGAGATGGTTTTTGTTCGCATTTGCGGTTGACGTTTTACCACTTGTGACTAAATAAAGGGCGTCAATGTGATCGTGCACATCAACACGCCAAACGGCAGGCGTAAAAGCATAATTTTTAAAGAAATACCTCATGCTTGTTTTTTTGTTTTGACGCGCGGCGTCAAAACCTTCTCCACCAATCAGATTGGCACATTTGTTTACGTGTACGGAGCTGCTGAAGTTACAGTAAACACCCTCTGGAGGCGCTCAAGCGCAAAACTCTCAATGCGACCGCACATTAAAGAAGATGCCCAGAGGTGATATGAACGTGGAGCTTTTTATTGCACTGGTGAACAATAATCATTTCTTCATCGCTAGAGCTGCTGCTTGAACCATCCATGTTTTGCCGATCACAACAACAAGCGTGTCTACATTCTCTTTTCTTCTTCTGTTTAACAATGGGGTGTCAGAAGCTTGGCGCCACCCTGTGCGCCATCTAATGTCAAGGAGTGATTTTGCATACTCTTCTGCTGGACGCCAGTGTAAATCACTTGGGTTTGAATGCAGAAAAACGTCTCGTAAAATGCTGACGATAAACACAAACGAAAATCGTCCCGGTGTGTACGAGCCTTGATAGGATGGAAAACAGCTGCTGTGAGGCATTATCCCCTCATTGTCGGGCGGCATCTTGTGCCGTTTACAGTAAATGACGCCTCGTCATCACTTAAGTCAACAGTTTCTCTTTCTGTCAAATATATAACCAACCCAAACAAATGTAACTCACCAAATTGTTTGAAACACACACATACGTAGCCTGTATTGTCCGACTTACATAAACATAAACGGCTCCTGATTAGAATCAACATGCAGATCAGCCAGCATTAGTATCAGTAATGGTAAATTGCATGACTTGCATACCTGCTATGCTTCAAGCCAGTAATCTGGTTTGCTCTATAATGCAAAGAAGTATTGCGCGCATTGAAGAGCCGCTGAGCTAACAGCTGACAGGCCGTGAACACACACACACACACACACATTGTATTTCTGACGGCACTCACATCAACTAGGAGAACGTTTTTCTCTCAAGCTTGAACCACTCCGTAATCCACTCAAAACACTATTAAAACCCATTTTCAGATCGCAAATTACTCATTGTGAACACTGTAAACGGAAGTTCTAAACATTCTACCGGAAGACGCTGGTCACTATGGCACCCCCCATGCAGCTGCCAGGAACAAGTTCTATACAAGTGACATGTCTTGTGTATTCTATAGTCTTTGATTGTACTACAATGCACCATATTTGACTGTAGTAAAAAACTGAAGTATACTGCATTCTACTGCACTACTGCACTATTCATTACAGTTGCAATACTGCTGCAAGATTTATTAACAGAGTTAATACTAAAATATATAAACTAGAGATATAGTACACTTTACTATAGTATATTTTTAAAACACTGTAGTGTGTACTATATGAATTAGTTTTGTATTACTATTTAATAATAAGTGGGGGTATTAATATATTTAATAAATTTGATTCAGTTTTTTAATAATTTATAAATACTTTTTATAGATAAATATAAATTTATAAACAAATTTTTTATATTTGTTTTTTTTACTTTCAGCTATTTATTATTTTTATTATTTAATTATTTTTATTTATTATTTAATTATTTTTTATTAATTGTTTATTTTATAAAATTTCTCGTGTTAGTTTTATTTGTTTTTAAATAATTCATTATTTTATGTCAACTGTATTTTGTTTCAGTTAGTAATTTTAAAAACATTTTAACTTTTTATTTAGTTTAACTTTTTCATTTAAGATGTATGAGGGTGACACGGTGGCTCAGTGGTTAGCACTGTCGCCTCACAGCAAGAAGGTCGCTATGTTCTGCCGATGTTTTTGTAGGTGCTCCGGTTTCCCCCGCAGTCCAAAGACATGTGCTGTAGGTGAATTGAATAAACTAAATTGGCTGTAGTGTACAGTATGTGTGTGCATGTGAGAGTGTATGGGAGTTTCCCCAATACTGGGTTACGGCTGAAAGGGCATCCACTGTGTAAAACATATGTTGGATAAGTTGGAGGTTCAGTCCGCTGTGGCGGCCTCTGATGAATAAAAGGGAGTAAGCCAAAGGAAAATTAATAAATGAAAATTAATAAAGTTAACACGTATGTTTTATTTTAGCTTCACTTCACTGCTTATTTTGTTTTCATACTTCTTAAGTACTAATGTCAAGCACACAACTGTGATTCATTGTCCCCTTAAAGACCATTAAAGGGATAGTTCACCCCAAAATATTTTACTTTCTGTTAAACACAGCATATATTGTAAAGAGTATTGGAAACATTGGTAGCTGAATGCTGCATAAGTTGGGGCTTCATTCTGCTGTGGCCACCCCTGATTAATAAAGGCACTAAGCCAAACAGAAAATGATTGAATGAATGTTTACAGTTTCAAAATATTTTAAAGGTGTCTCACAATAAAATATATTGTTTTCGATAGGGAAAAAAGATTTTCGTTGTTTACCCAGACATTAAAAAAAAACACAATACTGTGAAACCGGGATAGTTTTATTCAAGATTATCTTACCGTCAATCCTATACTGGCCCATGCCTAGTAGCCGCTGACATCCGTTCAAGAAAAAAGGTACTATGAAAGTCAAGGTCTACCAGCTACCAGAACAAAAAAGAAATGAGAAAGATTTGAAACAAGTGGAGTATGAGCAAATGATTGGATTTTCATTCTTGGTGAACTATCCTTTAACACATTCCATGTAGTATCTTTACACAAGTGACTTGATGCTATGCCTACATTTTTAAAATCCTTTTTTTAGTAGTTTATACATTTCTTCCACACTCATTCCCTCGTTCACATCAGAGCCGCGTGACTTAGTATATTAGCCGGTGGATAAGCTGCTAATTTCATTTGGAAGAAAGTATTTAAACTGGGATTTTCTGTCTCTCTCTTCATTGAGACCCCTGGGTATGTGGCGTAATTCAATTTGCTTTTTGTCTGTCTTATTGTCTGCGGTTTTGTGTCTCTGATGAAGCCGTCTGCTGACCTCAAAGTTGTTGTTTTTTTCTTTCTTAAGGCCATAGAGGTGTATAATACTTTGAGAGAGCCAGCCGTTAGCATTGCCGTTCATCTGATACACTTTCTGACATGCTGGCTGAAAAACACATGAAAGTAACTCTTCTTAAAGTGCTCCTTAGATCTTTTTCTTAGTTTCCCCCCAAAAAAGCAACTATCCTGCATCGATATCACATTAACTTGCTCAGAATGTAGAGTTTCTCCATTTCTAATTACACCAGAGGAAAGCGCACCTTACCGAGGGCAACATTAAGGTTTCTCATGCTTTTCTTCTTCTGGAATTTTCTCTTTCTGCAGCTTTAAGCTTTGACACTGAAATACACTACCTGACAAAAGTCTTGTCGTCGATTCCCGTAGTAAGAGCAGCAAATAATAACTTGACTTCTAGTTGATCTTTTGGAAAAGTGGCAGAAGGTAGATTTCTCTGATGAATCATCTGTTGAACTGCATCCCAATCGTCACAAATACTGCAGAAGACCTATTGAACCCGCATGGACCAAAGATTCTTACAGAAATCATTCAAGTTTGGTGAAGGAAAAATCATGGTTTGGGGTTACATTCAGCATGGGGGTGTGCAAGAGATCTGCAGTGTAGATGGCAACATCAACAGCCTGAGGTATCAAGACATTTGTGCTGCCCATTACATTACAAACCACAGGAGAGGACAGATTCTTCAGCAGGAAAGCGCTCCTTCTCATACTTCAGCCTCCACATTAAAGTTCCTGAAAGGAAAGAAGGTCAAGGTGCTCCAGGATTGGCCAGCCCAGTCACCAAACATGAACATTATTGAGCATGTCTGGGGTAAGATGAGGGAGAAGGCATTGAAGATGAATCCAAATAATCTTGATGAACACTGGGAGTCCTGCAAGAACGCTTTCTTTGTCATTCCAAATGACTTTGTTAATAAGTTATTTGAGTCATTGCAGAGATGGATGCAGTCCTCCAAGCTCATGGGAGTCATACACAATATTAATTCTTAATCCACTGCACCATGACTTTATACTCTATACTGTACATTATTTCTGTTAAATGACAAGACTTTTGTCTAAGCAAAGTCAGACCTTACTATCCTAATTAAATCATTTAAATCATTAAAAATCAAGGCATGATCATATTTTATTTTGGTAAAATAAGCAAAATCTCGAGGCCTTTACCTTTCATATAAGCCACTTCTGCTACCAAATGATCAACTAGAAGTCAAGTTATTATTTGTTGTTCCTAAAACTTAGGAACAAGCAACAAGACTTTTTTTTAATCAGGTAGTGTATGTCAAATATACATGTTGTTCTGTCTTGTTTTGCATGAAGCAAAACACTAGACAGAAATACTGCCTCTGATTGGATCATTCCCTTTTCCTTCTTATGTAGGTAACAAATGAAAATAGTCTTGAGCCTCGCATTCCTTTAGGGAGACGAACTTCTGCCGCCACCCATCCAAGTCCACCCCTGATTGGACGCCATCAAGCTACATGTAAAACAACCCCTCTGAAACCAATTACAGACCACTTTTCCCCCTCCTCGTTTCGTTATGCTGTATTCTTTATTGGCATCGCTCTGTACAAAAAGCCAATTTTTGACTCTATGGTCTATACGAGGCTCCGAGATTGGCTTAGGGGGAGAGGGATTTGAGAACATATGCTACAAACTAGCAATATTGGATGGGAAAATAGAGGAAAAAAAGAAGCAAATTAGGGCCCCGGCAAAGCTACATAACTGAAGCGACGGATATGGCAGAACTTTGATGCGTTTTTCCCATTCTTCAGCAGATTGGCGGAGGCTCTATAAATAGGAGGTTTTCTGGGTGAAATCCCATGTGAAGCTGTTGTACCCGTAAGCAAAGACACTTAACCTCAATTACATCAGGAAGCATGCAACCGTAGATGTGCGGGGAGGGGGTGCCAGACGGAATGTGTTGCTGAGAGCTGAATAGCACAAGTGGATGTTTCTACCAGTCGAATCTGACTGTAATTTGTCACCAAATGGTTTTTTGGATGATTGCTGTGCTATACTGATGAAAGACTGAAGAGTAGACAGACAGGAGACAAGCGCAACATCAGGAAAGTGTTGTGTCTTACACACCGTGCAGGTGGTCTGTGGGCGGATGGGATCTGGAAGACGGGGGTCTTCAGACGCCCCAATCTGCCCCTATTCTTTTCACCCGCCGTCCTCCCACTCTCTCTCTATTGTCGTCCTCCCACCCATTGGCGGCGGGTGAGGGGTGGGGGGGATAAGCGACACACAAACACTAATAATCTCGCCACTGGAAATCGGCAGGAGGCTTGGTGCATTCTACTGCACTTTAATCCCAGTAATTGCATATATTTTATTTTTGAAATGTATCGTTACCCAGAGCTGATAATGAAGGGAGATTTACTTAACTGTGTATAATTTAACAAGGTCCTGGGGGAGAACGTGTGTGTGTATATTAGTGTTCTCCCACTCATGTTGAGAGATATTATTTTTATCTATCATTTCGCTCTAAGGCTGATTTAATTAGAAACGTATAAATTGTTTTTTTTTTTTTTTTTTGAGCATAATAAAAGACATCTAATGTAGGTTAATTTTGGTGTAATCCCGAGCGACAGTCTTCAGTCCAAATTCGACAATTTTTCAGGTCAGGATTGGAGTCATTTTTGCAGTACTGTACGTGCTTTATCAGTACAGTTTGCATTTACAGTACAGTGCAGTCTGATACAGTACATATTGTATATTACAGTTTTTTCCAACAGCTTACACAGGTTTTCAAAACAGTGTCACCTTTATTCAAAACTCTACACACAATTCCCAAAACTGCACACACACAATGCAAAATGCCTCACACACCCTTTAAAATGTAACACTTCATTAACAGTGCTATAAATACTTGTCAGAATCACGCATATGGGTCAAATGGCAAACATTTCTTCATAATAAATATTATATCGTAATATAACTCTTTTTTTATATATAGCTCTCTTACATACCTCTTACATTACCTCTTTCATAGGCTTATATCTACAGCACAATAAAATATTCTACAGCAGCAGTAATCTGCTGAGAAGAGTAACAGGTACATTGTAAACCACTATACACCAATGCAACGAGGAAACACAAAATATGTATTAGGTCAAACATTATTGGTGTATATTGCATACAAAAAAACCTAAACATACTGTATGTAAAAAAATAATAATAATAAAATAAAATAAATTGTCCATTGTCTGGAGAAGTGTCATGTGGGCGTATAGGGTTGGCCATCACACACTTTACAGAGCCAGGCTCAGAAGAATTCCTCTATTCTTTTCTAGAGGAATTTCAAATTTAGGATTTAGAAAAGGTGACTATGGGGTAGGTACAAAACTACAAATTGTGGATGGGTGGAAAACTTCTTTTTTTTTTTTTTTTGGACCAGAACAGCCCGTTTTCCTATACTAGAGTTAACCAGTGACTGGTTAGTGATCAGTTAAGAAATTCGGGTTTCCACATTTGAGGAGCATGTGTGTAATCTGGTGGATAGGTGTTGCGTTTTGATTGGCTGTGTTTGGAAAAGGAAAGCTTCCTCTTAGATTTTTGTGTTTAAGGTAGAGCACTTTGTGTAATGTTATGAAAAAAGTGGTTTAAGCAATTGAAAGTTCAGGGCTGAGAAACAGCTTCTGCTTTAGAAGATTTGCTGTGTAGTTTTGCATTTTGAGTGAGATGTTTCAGAAATTGTGTGACAAGAAAAGATTTAGCGTGTAAGCAGTTGGAAAAAACTGTAATATTGTAGCTGTACTGATCATGAGATAAGACTTGCATAGTCTGCTCCACATATGGCTTGTTTACATCGTTATGTGTATCCAGCCACAGTTTTTCCTGTGTGTGTAACTTTTATTTCAAATGTCCTTAAAAATATAGTTCTTTTTTTTTTGTCCCCATTAAGAAAACGGATCAAAAATCACACTAAGTGATGTATTTTAAAAATGTTTCTTGTGAAGGCTGGGTTTAGGGGTAGGGGATAGGGTATACAGTTTGTGTGTGCGTGTGTGTGTAGCGTTTAGGGAATTTGACGAAGTCAGTGAACAGTTTTTCCTCGAAAGTGCTCATTTATCAATGCACCCACCTTGTTCCGACCATACGGTACTAAAATTTAGAGAATAAAAACACATCAAGAATAAAAAACACATCATTTAGGGTCAAGTTTTTTTAATAAAGACAAAGATGTTTTTTTTTTTTTTTTTAGTGAATAAACAAATGCTAGATAATTTTATTAAATGTTATTGACCAAAAAAATCTAAGAACATGCCACTTTCTAGAACGGATTACCTGTGTTCATATATTTCAGTTTTATAGTGAATCCCTGTGGGATGTGAACATTTACTGTGGGATGTGGCTAATTTAGGTTACTTTGCAAATCATTAGATGAACGAGAGCAAATTCTTGAGGCACTGTCATGAATGAAATCAGATACTTAGTGCAGATGTTCTCGTTTCACACTTGTTGAATGTACAGTTTGGAATGCAGCGTCATTTTCAACATGGGAGTCCCTCAAGGATCTATTCTAGGCCCCCAGCCATTGTGGCAGCGATGCAGCCGATGCCCAGCTCCAGGTTGCCGTGGAGACCTTGCGGTCATGGGAGCAGGCGTACAGAGTACCTGTAATTACCTCATGATGGCTGTTACGGGGCACCGTCCTGCTGTTACCACTGCACATCATTCACCATATTTGTTTTGTCATGCCACACCTGTCCTCGTTACGGAGAATAATCCGGCTAAATAAATCACATTATCCCACTGCCTTGCGCCATGCGGCTCTGAAGCGTGGATCCGGGAGCCTGGGTAATAAGTTTCAATTAGAGGATGGATGGAGGGGGGTTGGAGGGAGGTGTCTCGCCAAGCCCAGCATTAGGGGCTTCTGCTCCCCTGCGCCGAGGGGTGATTTGTCTCCATTAAAATGCAAGCCGTCTGAGTTTGTGTTGGAACTATGAGACTGTAAGGAGCTACAGGGTTCAATCCCAAGACCTATACACTGGCCAGAGGTCCATTATATGGTCTGGATATCAGAAATTCCATACTTTTCCTTTTTCCTGTTATTTTTTTCTTCCTTTTCTCAACATGGCTAAGAAATTTCCAAAAGGACATTGGTGGTTGTATTACTGTATAGTCTGATAGATCATCTTCTCCAGGGTGACATGGTGGCTCAATGGGTAGCGCTGTCACCTCACAGCAAGAACGTTGCCGGTTCGAGCCTCAGCTGGGCCACTTTACATTTCTGTGTGGAGTTTGCATGTTCTCCCCATGTTCGCGTGTGTTTCCTCCGAGTGCTGTCCGAGTTTCTCCAGTTTCCCCCACAATCTAAAGACATGCTCAATACATGTAGGTGAACTGAATTAAAATGGCAAACTGTGGAAAACATATGCTAGATAAGTTGGCGGTTCATTCCGCTGTGGTGAAAGGGAAATAAATGATTGAATCATCTTCTTCATCCCCAGTTGAACAAATGTCTCTATTTTTTTCTCATTTACAGCTGTTTCCAGAGACTGGACCACGGCAAGGTGGAACCAGACTGACCATCACTGGAGAAAACCTTGGTCTGCAGTTTAGAGACATTATGACGGGCGTTCGCCTGGGAAAAGTACCCTGCATTCCTATTGAAGAGGAATATGTTAGTGCGGAAAGGTGGGTAAAACGTGGTTTTCTTTTTGTTTTGTTTTTTCCATGTTTGTCCCTTAGATTTAACTTGGAATGGTGGTATATTTCCTATTTGAAAGAAAAACTGTAATATAAATGCAGTCTAATGCATTATGCTGCTGTTTAGCAACATCTAATGTATAGGTGGGTAAAGATGGGAAGCGTATGATAATGTAAACACTGCAATTCTGTCTCTCTTATTCTTGTTTAAATGCTTATTTTCATCTGAATTGTTTGACAAACGTTCATATTTCACACTTGTTGAATGCACAGATTGGTAGGCAACATCATTTTCCACATAGAGTGACTCAAGGCTTTGTTCTAGGCCTCCAGCATTTGTGGCAGTGATGCATACAGTGCTGTTGTATAACAACATGCTACTGTAATTGTTCAGCTGATATTACAAATGTATTTTAAATGCAGTGCATGAATAGTTAAATCTGATAGTAGACCTTCCTGTCTTCCATATTAATTTTTTGACCAGGATTTGAAATTGCTGTGAGGTGTAGATTGTATTGGAAGTCGACAACGTTACTAGTTCTTGGCAGACAAACATGCCAGACAAGAGCTCCAGTTTTGAAAAATATTTATGCAATGCTTGCTGTTGTAAGTCTATTCCTCACACTCTCGTTTTCATCTGTGTAAAACTCAATACGGTGTTCAGTCTGACTAAGGTCTATAACGCATTTTTCACTGTATGATCTATCAAACCCAATGCAAAAAATGCATTTGTAAAATATTGTTAGTTCAGGTCACTGATTCTTTTTTCAGTTGTCAATAAATGCTCTAGTATTTTCATTTTTAGGCTTCTAAATCAAGAATCCTTGCAGTGCAGAAAAAAAAATGTCCGGGCGGGCTAATAAATCAAAAACAGATTAATTATTGTAATAATATTTACTTGTGCTGTAACATATAAATCCATCTACTCACCTTCCTCCCCCAGAGGCCTTGGGTGACATGGCGGTGTTGTAAATCACAAACCCTAAAGAGGATGGTGATGTTTCTTTCTTCTGCAGGATCGTGTGCCTGCTGAATGATGCCACAGGATACCGTGTGCAGGAAGCCCAAGTGGAGGTCTGCGTGAGAGACTGTGTTGCCGACTACAGAGCCCTCTCACCCAGGGCTTTCACGTTTGTGGTGAGCATCTATGAGTCTGGAGACACTTACTCCTACATATTCAGATGTAGGATTTCAGATCTTGCTGTCTTTTCACTGCAAAAAAGTTTGTTATCTGTGTTTTTGTTTTATTTCCCAGGAGGAATACATAAACATTGTTAGATTAGCATATTATTATTATTACTTAAGAAGCAAAGTGATAAAATTATAAGCATTGATTTTTATTTAATATTTTTTTTTAATTACTGAAACAAATACACAAGTATCAAATTTACTGTCAATTACATGGTATAATTACTGAAACATGTGGTTTTGGATAGGGATGCACCGATACAATATTTTTTTAAACCAATCTGATCCCGATACCAAAATTCTGAATCTCCATCGAGGTCCCACTTTATATTAAGTGTCCTTAACTACTATGTACTTGCATCTAAAAATAAATACAACATACTTACTGTGTTTATAATGTATTTAAGAACACTTGTGGTGCTCTTGAGATGGAATACAGGTAGGTTTAGGGACAGGTTTGGTGGTATGGGTAGGTTTAAGGGTGGGTTAAGGTGTAAGGGATGGTCAATAGTGTAATTGCAAATGTAATTACAAAAATTAATTACAGACGTAATTACAGACAGTTATTTAATCAAGCATAACTACAATGTAAAAACATGTATTTACACATTAAGTACATTGTAATAAATTATTACCTTTGGTGTAAGTACATATTAGTTAAGGCCACTTAATATAAAGTGGGACCTCGATGGATACAGATACGATTCCAATATTGTGCCATTTTTTTTTTTTAACATAACACAGTTTCTATAGTTCTGGTGATAAAATCAAATAATATATCTTCTATAGTGAAAGATAACAGACCTATAGGCCTACTGGCTTAATTTTTTACATATTAAACAAGAAGCGGTGAAGGTCAAAACAATGTCAGCTTATATGCTTCAGCGCCAAAACACAAACTGGTCTGTTAAATAAAACATCAAGATAAATAAATTTACAATGAAATATTCACAGTTTCAGAGTAGCCTATATAAGGATAAATAATTTTCAATTAACGACAATCCATATTGCGCCCGTCAGTTTCACTTTTATGAATTTAATCAACTACTTTGACCACAATGCGCCAGGCTTTACAAACTATTCGCAGCACTGAAAATATTCCCCTCGGAAGAATAAACTCAGTCGGAAGGATGAGACAACAGAAACTCATTGTGAGAACAACTTTACGGAGCAGCGTACATCATGTCTGCGCAGCCAGTGCGTGAATGAAACGCTTGGTGAATCATGAACCATATCTTCGGACACTTCCAAAAGTTAGCAGCACAAAGGGAAGAAAACAGTGCGTTGAGGATCTGTCCATTGTATTATTGAGCCTTTTCTAATTTAAAATAACACGTAGGCCTACTTTGTGTGTGAAATGCAGGTAATAGAGTCTGATCTCACGAGAAAACATAAGCATTTTATGTTTTGCCAGTTTAGTGGCTAATTAGTACGGGTTCAGTCATACGAAAATGTACGATTTAAAAAAGGAGGCGTGGCACCCAACCCCACCCCTAAACCCAACTGTCATTGGGTGATGAGCAAATAGTACTAAATTCTACGAATTAGATCGGACTCATACGAATTAGCCACTAAATCAAAAGTTACGGATTGCCGTGAGATAGCGTTGGGTAATAACCCTTTCTACTCTAGTGTTGCGAATGCGATCTGCTGATCTAACAGACACAGCTCAACATGATTTAGAAAAGCTATTAATTCCTTGTTGCAGGTCAAAATGAACCCATTTAATGCAAAACTAAATGTATTTCTCCACTGATTGTTTAAACTAACAGGAACAAATAGTCTTAGAGAAAGTTTTTTGTGTTGTCATGCAGTTCGAATTGTGAATGAATGGAGAATGAGTGACAGGCGCAGCAGAGGGAAGCGCTGAATTAAAATGAATTTAATCACTTGAATATTCATCTGTACTTCGCATTAAATTATAGAATGACTTCAGAACATTTGGGATATAGTAGACCTACATGACAATTTACTAGTGCCTTATAATAGGCTACCTTCATGGCTTTGCTGGCTTATAAGATACACCAAATATAACACATGTGCAAGATCGAACTTAGATCGGTAACAGCTGGCCAATACCCAATCCAGCAAAAATATGCGGTATCCAATATCCGATCCAAGTATCTGGATTGGTGCATCCCTAGTTTTACAAACAGCAACAGAAAAACTCTACATGAAAAATGTCACAAAGCCGTACACCTAAAGGGATAGTTCACCCAAAAGCAAGTTTAGCTTTTTCCAAACCAGTTTTGTCTATGTTGTTGTTGTTGTTGTTGTTGTTGTTGTTGTTGTTGTTGTTGTTGTTGTTGGTGGTGGTGGTGGTGGTGGTGGTGTTAGTCTTTCGATAACAAAAAAGATATTATGAAGAATGTTGGAAAACGTTCAATGTAACTATTGACTTGCATAGTATTTGTTTTTCCTATTATAGTTGTCAGTGGGTACAAGTTTCCTGTGTTGTTCAATATATCATTGTTTGTTCAACAGTCGAATGGTTTTGAACAAGTGAAATGTTTGTTAATGATAACAGAATTGTTGTTTATGGGTGAACTATGTAAACATACAATATGGAGTGGTTAGCACTGTTGCCTCACAGCAAGAACGTCGCTGGTTCGAGTCCAAGCTGGGCCAGCTGACATTTCTGTGTGGAGTTTGCATGCTCTCCCTGTGTTTGTGTGTACATATGAAAGTGTATGGGGGTTTCCCAGAGCTGGGTTGCGGCAGGAAGGGCGTCAATGTGGTTCATTGCATTGTGGCGACCACTGAAATGGAGACTAAGCCGAAGGAAAATGAATGAATGAATGAAGCACACATGTCGAATGAGAGGAATTTAAGCTGACCAGATTTGAATATATGGTAGTGGAGAAAGAAATTAATTTTCTTTTTTCTTTAGGTTAGTTTTCCAAGCAATGCTTTCTTCAATATTTAATTTTTCTGCTTTAGACTCCATATTTCGCCCGTGTCCAGCCTGCTCAGGGACCCCTTTCAGGAGGAACCAGAATCACAATCGAAGGAAATCATCTCAACGCTGGCAGCTCGGTTTCGGTCAACATTGGTCGTCATCCATGCCACTTTAAAAAGTAAGTGTTTCTCTTCTATTCAAATTTTGTGCCAAACTTCCACCACACTTTCAACCGGGATAATTTAATCACTTGAAAATGGAATAACGCTTAAAAAAATACTTAATTGATGTGGCAAGATGTGCATACATTTTGAAAATATGCATGAAAACTGAGTAAAAATAATATTAATAATTCATTTTATTTTTAAATGGCGCCTTTCTGGACATCCAATGTCTCCTTACAGCAAACATACCAAAAGCAATGAATAAAATATAATGAGAAGGATAAACTTTTTTTCCGGTAAGAAAAAATTTGCATAAACTACAATGGATGCACATTTACCAAATTAATTCCATCAGGCACATGAAAAAAGTGATTTTGATTTTGACAGATCATGTGATGATAAAAATGTGTGCAATGTGGACAAATCAGTGGACATTAAACAAAACAAAAATACGTTGTATATGCAGAGTTCACCAGATAATCAGCCGGAATCAGGTGACGAGACAGCGAGCAGCGAGACTTGTCACTCAAGTGGCCAAGCCCTTAATTATGCAGACTTAATATAACTTAAAGGGCACATAGTTTACCCCTTTTTCCAGATTTAATATAAGTCTTTTGTGTCTCCAGAATGTGTCTGTAAAGTTTCAGCTCAAAACACCCATCTGATTATTTATTGTACCTTTCAGAGGTTTCTATTTTATAGCTCTGAGCAGCTTTTAGCGTTTTTTGTGTAGTGGGCCCTTCAAGGCTAGTCCTCTCCTCCCACCGTTCCTATGTGCCTGTCAGCGTGCCTCAATCTCCGCCCTCGGCTGCCTCAGAATACAGACAGACATAAAGGAAGCAGATCTCACGTAACGTTTGTGAGAAATACTACAGTAAGAACTTTACCAATGAGTATTTGATGCATTTGTTGTGGAGTTGCAAGGATGAGTCACACACAATGTCGTTACAAAGTTCACTCACACACATAGCGGACACACGCACACAGACAGCGCCCGCGTTTTTGCCCAGCAAATGTGACAGGACACAGGTTAATATCCACTGCTGTACGGATATCAGTTATGTTAATGTACAAAATAAACCTGATTTAACGTCCACAAACCGGGATTGAAGCGTCTTCTTTTATAGTTGTTCTGACACGCGGCTGTGGTGAATCACTGTAAATCGCTGTAATTCATCACAAAAACATTCATTTTAAAAACCTTTTAAACTTGTGAAACTCACTCTTGATCACATTTAATGATGATTGATGACCTTAGTGAACTAAACAGATCTTTTATTCCCGGTTGTTTTGCGCACGTCCTTTCTTGTTGATATGATTATACGCGTTACTATGGAGACATGTTAATATGCAGCTGTCAATGAATTCGGTGGGCGGGGAAACCACACTCCTACGTCAAGTTGCGGTCGGTCTCAAAACCGCTCCAATTGGTCCACCGTTTTTATGTTTTTAAATTGAAAAAAAAGGACTGGATGTGTTTACATCACCCTAATATGACGGTATATACACTATATCTACACATTTGTCTGTCCAAACAGCTATAAAGACTTACAGAAAAATCCACCCCCCTCACAGTTGTCATGAAGGGTAATATTAGTCGTATGAACCAAAGCTATTTTTTGTACTAGACTGTAAACATGGTTTTATCAGCTGTAAAATTGGCTAATTTACCATAGCAGTCAGAAATCATCTGGATTTCCTGGAGCCAGCCCCCAAAGGCGAGTCGATGAATTGCAGATTTAGTTACTTCCCTATTGGCTTTCCGAGGGAGAGCAGGAGGTTGCCGCTTCGAAAAAACGTGTGCTGGTAGAGGCGTGATGCTGCCTACTGACGTGAAGCCGGTCCGCAAATCACAGCACGTTATGTTAGCTGACCAATCAGAGCCTCATGAGTGCAGGCTTTCGGAGGAACTAGGAAATATGACAGTCGTTTTCATGTTAGCAGAGTAGCTGTGCATAATATAAGTAAGATATATGAAAAAATAACATGTTTTTTTACAAATGAAGCATGGGCACACACTGCTTTGCATCTAATCAAATAAACACAACCAAGCCTTAAAAATACACTCTGGACTACCCCTTTAAATAAGAAAAAAGTCCCACAGTGGCTTCTCTTCCAACAATAAATGACATTTTTCTTTATTAATATGTTTGCTGCCAGTTTATCAGGAAGAGACAATTTAGTTCTCTTTCAAATATTGAATAGAAACAATGCTTTATTCGCAAAAATGTTTTATGCAATATGCCAACTTGCGCATAAATCTAATTCACTTTGCATGGAAACAAAGCTAACATCAAATGCATCTGGCTAGAAATAACCATTCGCCTCATTTGACTGATCTAAAAGCAAACCCATCCCGTGACCAGTCTAATAATAAAGCGAAAGCCCCCAAATATGTAGAGGAAAAAAAAAACAATGTCTTTGGCTGCCCTTCTGTCTGTCTCATTACCGTTTTATCACTCCATCTGTCCGGCTTTCCTTCTAACTTGTGTTTCTGTCCGTCATATAGTTGCTGTTTGTTTGTTTGACTGTTTTATACGCTCCGTAGGCGCCGTGCCAGTCGGTTTGATGGTTAGCCTGTTGGCTGTTTTGGTGTAGCATTTGCCAGAGTCTGCGCTTGCTTGTTAATGCGGTCCCTTTTCTCTCGCTTTCTCTGCTTATTCGTCTGCCAAGTTGTCTTTATCTGTATCCCTGCAAAAAAAGCTGTCTTCCGGCTTCTCACCTTAGCACGTCCACCTGTCAGTCCGTCAGTCAGTACACCCAGATCAGCTTTTTTTTTAACTCTTCAGTGTGTATCTACAGCATAAAGAGACACTTTGAAGGCAGGAACATCAGCCGCGTTATGGCACAGGCGGTCCCGGTCGATTGTGCGCTTCCGTTGGCGGACAGGGACAGTGAATGAGTGTTCCTGCCGTCCGCCTGTCTATCTGTAGCACCAGACCGCTCTGCATTGCAGCGGAGAATGAAAACATTGTCTCGCTGCCAAGTCTTCAACATGAGAGAGTGAAAGAATGAGGATTACCGCGGTTCTCGCTGACTGAGACGTCAGCCACACCTGGACACAGAGCCAGGGTTCACTTCAGAACGCCTGTGTCCTGTTCACCTACTGTGAGAGGACGTTAGGGCGATATTTCAATCGAAGTAAAGGTTTTTGTTAGCATTTAATCACCCTTAGACCATTTAAAACATAAATGGCGCACATCTTTGGGACACAAAAGATGTTCTGAAGAATGTTCACGCTGCTGGCTTTTCAGTTAATGTTAATGGAAACACTAAATGCATTTACATCCTAAAAAGATACTCTCAAAATATGTCTGTCATTTTTTGTTGACACTCACATTGTTCTTCATTCATAAGTTACTTTGTTGATTGTAAAAGGAGACGTTTTGAAGAACGTTCAGGCTGCTTGCTTCACAGTGACAGTTAGTAGTCTATAAGAGGCATTTCCCTCAAAAATGAAAATAGAAATTAATTGATATCATTGACTCTCACTTGCATTTTAAAAAAATTATGACTTACTTTCTTCTGTCAAACAAAAAATGAGACGTTTTGAAGAATGTTCATCCTCCTTCCCCTCCAGTGAACGTTAATGGATCACCAGAGGCATTTACCCCCTAAAAAGATACCCAGAAAAGATTTGTCATCACACACTCACATTGTTGCAAATTTCTGAGCTACTTCTGTTGAACATAAAAGGAGATTGTTTGAGGAATGCTCAGGCTGATTGCTCTACATTGAATGTTAGTTTTTACCTCCTAAAAAAGAATATAAAAATATATGTCTGGTATCATTGACTCTCACTCACATTGGTGCAAATTTATTAGAGTCAATTTCTTCTGTCAAACTTCAAAGGAGATATTTTGAAGAAGGTTCATGCTGCTTGCTTTACAGTGAAAGTTAGTGAAGCCATTAGAGAGAGGCATTTACCTCAAAGATATGTCTGATATCATTGACTCTCACTCTCAATTTTGCAAATTTATAAGAGTTACTTTCTTCTGTTGAACATAAAGGGAGACATTTTTAAGAATGTTCATGCTACTTTCTTTTTAGTGAAAGTTAATGGAGTCATTTACTTCCTAAAAGATACTTAGAGAAGATATGTCAGTCATCATTTACACGCACTCACATTCTTGCAAGTTTATGATTTACGTTCATCTGTCAAACATAACAGAGACGTTTTGAAGAATGTTCACGTTGCTTGCTTTACAGTGAAAGTTAGTGGAGCCACTAGAGACATTTGCCTCCTAAAAAGACACTCTTAAAAGATATGTCATCATTTACATACACATTGTTCCACATTTATAAGAAATACTTTCTTTTGTTGAACATAAAAGTATACATTTAGAAGAATGTTCCCACTGTTCGCTTCAAAACAAAGAAAGTTAAAGAGAGGCTAGAGGCATTCAAGTCCCAAAAGGCAATCATTACATGGAGTATTCCACATCATTCTTACCTCACAGTTACATCATTCTAAAGTTATAAGGAAAGTTCAGGCTGCTTGCTTTAACACAATGGAGGTTAATGGAGACTAGGGGCTTCCATGCCACAAAAAAGCCCCAACTGAATCAATAGTTGACCAAACTATGAAAATTCTGTCATTATTTACTCACCCTCACATTTAGTCCAAATCTGTATTACTTCATTTGTGTAACACAACATGAGAGGTTTAAAAGAATGGTCATGCTGCTCACTTCAGTACAATTAATGTTAACAAATAGATTAGAGGCGTTCACATCCCAGAAAGCATTATTATTATTATTATTATTATTATTATTATTATTATTATTATTATTATTATTATTCACTCATATAATTACAATTCTGCGCTCATTTACAGTTGACTACACTCAGACCATTTCAAATCTTTGAGGATTCTTTATTTGATGATAAAAGTAGAGGTTGTGAAAAATGTTCAGGCTGCTCTCTTTGATATAGTGGAATGAATGGTGACTATTCCACAGGTGGCATTCATGTCACATTTCTTTTATTATTTACATCCCATCATGTTTTTCTATTCATCTACAGATGATATATACAGTATAGTTCCTTTCTTCTGTGGAAGACAAATGAAGATGTTTTATAGAGCGTTCGGGTTGCTTCTTTTAATTTTTATGTCCCAGAAAGCAAGAATTAAAATATTTATTCACTCATATAATCAAAATTCTTTACTCATTATTAAAGTACTTACTCTCACATCATTTCAAATCTTTGAGGATTATTTATTCGATGATAAATGTAGAGGTTGTGAAAAAATGTTTAGGTTGCTTTCTTTAATATAGTGGATTGAATGGTGACTAGGGGCATTCATGTCACATTTATGGTATCATTTACTTCCCATCATGTCTTTCTGTTCTTCTTTATAGAAGATATATAAACTTCCTTTTTTCTGTGAAAGACAAAAGAAGATGTTTCAAAAAGCGTTCAGGCTGCTCTCTTTGATATAGTGGAATGAATGGTGACTAGGGACGATTCGTGTCACAAAATTTAATTTCTGTTATCATTTACTTCCCATCATGTCTTTCTATTGCTCTATATAGAAGATATA
>CAIGQQ010006052.1:2410145-2433910 GCA_903798035.1 Danio albolineatus | reverse complement strand
TGTATTCCACGCTGTCTAATGTAATGCTCAATGTGTGCTTCCACAGGTGCAGGCTAATGTCGAGAAGGCCTTGACTCTATTTGGTCAACTCCTCACCAAGAAGCACTTCCTGCTGACATTTATCCGCACGCTTGAAGCTCAACGCTCCTTCTCCATGCGTGACCGCGGCAACGTGGCATCGCTCATCATGACAGCTCTACAGGGAGAGATGGAGTACGCCACAGGAGTCCTCAAACAGCTGCTCTCTGACCTCATCGACAAGAACCTGGAGAGCAAGAACCACCCCAAACTGCTGCTCAGGAGGTGCGAGACAATTAATAACACAGTCACACTGATAAACACTCACAGGTAGCCAATCAAAACAGAGAGCTTTAGAGCTCGTAAAGGCACAGTGGCAAAAACTGCATGTTGAAAAGTGTCAGAAAGCTGCAAAATACTGAAACATATGGAGGTAGGAACGCAACAGGGTACATGAGGATGCCGAATCCTGTCTATCTGAGGCTGTGTTAACATTTGACAGGTTTGGTTTGATTAAAACAAACTCTAGTGCGATTTATCTTTAAGCAATTATTTTCTAAAATGTGAATGCTGCCATCTAAACCTTGGTTTGAATCCGCTTGCAAAAGAAATTTGGAGCAGTTTGAATGACATATAAATGCAACATAGACCACGGAGAAACATTAATTGGAACAATGTTTAGAGCTTTAAAAGACGTGGAGTGATGCGGTGGCTAGTCTGATCTGTTTTGCAACTCTTTAAAATATCTCCACGAGTGATTGTAGAGATGTGGATGCATCTGTACCAGCTCTGCTACCCGACCCTCCAGTGTAGGGCTGCACAATCGACCCTTTTCACAAGACAGTTCAGACGCGTTTAATGGTCATCATAATTTTAAATCCTTAAAAGTTTTTAATATTTTGATAAAAAAAAAAAAAAACGTGTGAACATTTATATGCATTTATGAATGTATTTTATCATTTTTGCGTCAAATTATAAAAAACAAATTACTGCTTCTGTGAGGTGTTTGTAATGCTGCGTCTATGGGGCTAAGAGTAAATTTGACGTTATTCTCTCTTCTGGCTGCCGTTATCAATCTCACACACTTTTTTTTTTCTTTTTTTTTCTGAAAGTCTTGATAACACCTTCGTGGGGTTTTTCTTTTATTATTTCATCAAATAGGATTTAAAAAAAAATGAAAAATTACTGCGCTCTAAGTTTATCCAACTATGACACCTTCTGCTACTGAGAAACGCCGAAATGTGAAAAGGGTTCATACGGTCATGAAAAACCTGGAAAAGTCATGGAATTTTGACATGGAATTTTCCAGGCCTGGAAAAGTTTTAGAAAAACTGAAAAACCCACAAAGTTTACAGATGTATTTATAGCCAGTGATCTAAAGTAACAAATTACAAATACTCAAACTACTCAGGAATTGTAATTTACTAAGTAGTTTTAAAAATGTGTACTTGTACTTTCTCTTGAGTATATTTTTAGTGCAGTATTGCTTTTACTCCACTACTTTCCTTCAACCTGCAGTCACTACTTTGTTTTCTTGTCTATGGGGATTAGAAAAATCAGTCCAGTGATTCCTGTTCAGTCAAATCGCACAGAAAAGATAAATCGCATTATAATGAACTTCCTCAAGACATATAATTGCAGCAATCTGTTTGGAAGCATTTAAAGTGTCCAAGAAGATCTTTACACGTATTGACTCAGAGACTGTTTAGATGCATGTCACTGATGAGAAGATAACAAATGTTTACTGAATGATGAGAAAAATGGCCTTAAACACCCTGCAGGCACAAGACTTCAACATAACGTCAGGTTGGCGTTGTACCCCCAATGTCATGGGGACATTGCATTCTGTTTGAAAATGAAAATCGGGTTGATGTCAGAACCCTACATCAGGCCGATATCAATGTCCAACCTAAAATCAACCAAATGTTACAGTTTGACGTTGTGTGGGCGTTACCACTATGAAGTATATCAGATGTTGGATTTTAGTTGCCATATGAATAAATGTCAGTATAAGTCATCAGTATGACTTTGGTTTAAGATGTTGGCTCGACTTTAGACTTTGGTCACTTTCTAACACAAGCTAAAATCAACCAAATATCAATGCCGTTTGACGTCATTATTGTATTTCGAAACAACATTGTACTTAGACGTTTGCAAGACATTGAATTTTGGTCACTTGACATCACAACCTAAATCTAACCTAATATTAACATCTTATGACGTTGTTTAGATAAATAAATAAATAAATAAATAATACAGAGGCAAGGCCTCTGTATTATTTATATAGCACATTTCATACACAGTGGCAATTCAAAGTGCTTTACATAAACAAATAAAGTTGAAGTAAAAGAAAATAAAATCAAATAATAAAAAAACATAAAAACAGATTAAAATGAGTTAAAACAATTTATAAAAGAATGAAAAAGAAAAGAAAGACACAATAGTGCAATCTATTGAAAAAAAGAGAAAAAAGAGAAAAGAAAAAAAAGGAAATTTAAAAAAAAGGAAATAAGAAGGCAATTAAGATATAGGTGTCTCCTTAAAGAACTTTAGAAAAGGACTCCAGACTTTCTGGAACTGTTCTGGCTTTTGTTTTATTGCGAACCGAATCTTTTCCATTCTAAGAGCATGTAGGAAATCAAAAACCCATTGCGGATAAGAAGGGGGAGCTGATGACTTCCAATTCATTAAAATAAGTCGTCTAGCCAGTAAAGTTGCAAAGGCTACACTATCGGCCTGTAAAGAATTTAATTCAACATATTCTGGCAGGATTCCAAACAGTGCTGTTAAGGGGTTTGGCTCTATTGACAGTGAAAAAAACAGAAGAAAAACACCTGAAGACTTTCCCCCAAAAATCAGACAGTTTCAAACAAGACCAGAAAGTATGTACTAGTGTGGCTACAGCAGATACTTTTACTCTACTTGCAATCCATTTTAGGCAAGTGATGGTACTTTTACCTGACTGATTTTTTTTTTGTAATCTTTCCTCCTCAGTGGGCTTTTACTACATTTCAATAATGTACAATAAGATCATTTTAATGTTTTCCAATAGTTCATAGCTGGCAAGAAGCATTTTAGAAAATGTTATAAACCACTATTATGCATGGAGAGCATTTTAAAATAACAATTTCGTTTTAAACTAAAATATACATACCCTAAATCATGATGTTTGCACATGAAACCTTAGCCGATATTACAAAATCCCACCAGCCTGAAAAAAAAAACACCTGAAAAATTTCTCTCTGACACTCCAAAGTTCACCGAAGTCAACGTTCTCCATCTCACACGACTCTCAGCCCTGATCTGGCCAACTTTACCGGAGTGCGCTAATGAGCTTTTCAGGACACTTCAACCCCCTCATGAAATACCTGTTGTCCCATTCCATTCACCTTATCTCTCCTTCGTTTTATTAATGAGCATATAATTTAATAATAGGCCCTTATGTAAGGAAGTAATGGGAGTGGGTAAGTCTGTGTGAATGCATTATTGAACAGCAGAAAAGGCTCCTGGTGGGCCTGAGGGAGGAAGGAGCCACAGTTAGCCGACTGCGCTAGCACTCGCTCGCGTTTGCCAGCTACAGATGAATTAGGAGCATTGAAGTCCATTAATTACAGCATGCTTTAATTACTTCTGTTCTGGGGGAAGCTTTCGGGGGTCTTCGGCTGGCGACAGGTTGGCCATTAACGGACGACGCCGCCCAATTACTGTAATTGTCTGGTCTTAATGAAGATTGGTGGTTTGTTTTGGAAAAAGTGTAGTTTTTGCCCAAATGCCACATTAGAAGGAGCTTTTTTTTTCCTTCGAGAAGGCTTTTATGTACTTTTTGGGTTGAGTTTGTATTGTTTGAACTTCAATTCTTATTTTCTTTCCATCTTTCTTTTCTTCCTGCTCTTTTAGGACTGAGTCTGTTGCAGAGAAGATGCTTACCAACTGGTTCACTTTTCTTCTGTACAAGTTCTTAAAGGTAAGCATATGCAGTGTGTACAGTGTTGTTTAAAATTGAGTTCAGTTATGATTTGCAAGCACCAAAACAGCAATTTCTTTGGATTCATTAATGGTCAGATTTTTTTAAGTCCAAGTAATACAATTGCCATTTAAAAAATAAAATAAAAAAATACAGAAAACTTGAAACTGAATTATCAATTGCACTTTAAGCTTTATAAATTGCACTTTAAGCTGACTACTAGTGTCTTTTAAAACTATCTACTATAATATTAGGTAGTGTCAACATGGCAAAGATAAAACAAATGAGTTATTAAAACTGTTATGTTTAGAAATGTGTTGAAAAAAATCTTTCCGTTAAACAGAAATCGGGGAAAAACAATATACAATTCAGGAGGGCTAATAATTCAGACTTCAACTGTACAATATAGACAGAAGGCATGTCTGTCAGGGGTCAGCCAGGTCATAGTTCATCCCTGAAGGCACCTCCGCATCTGAGTCTCCATCAGCTCATTTCTCCCTCTCCTTTCCCTCTGTGGTCTCGTCTCCATCCGCTTCCCTCCATGACGCCTCTCACAGAGCGTGATTGAGCAGCAGGATGTCGCGTCCTCCCCTGTCTGTCTCTCCGTCTCCCTCTCACTCTCACATTAGCAGCTCTCTGGTTTTATTAGTTCAATCATGCAGGGCTCAGCACGCAATGGAAGAATTTTAATCAACAGGAGACGGGAGTCCAAAACACTTTCACTTCACAGAAATTCATTTACACATGACACCAATTTGAACGTGCTGTCGCATTGTTGAAGAATGCGTAGCTGTTTGCGAATGTACAGTTTATGCCAGCTGTCATCATTTATTTAATATGTTAATAATTGATTTGGGTCACATAAATGGCCACATCGGTGGTATATTTTGTTCATGACAGATTTTTAAAGTAATAAATGAATAAAATAAGCAATATATGTGGTCGTCTGTATCATGGTATTGTAGCAATTTAGTTTACAGTGCTATAAGCAGCTTAAAGAGGACTCTCATTAGAATGAAGTCACATGTATTGCTCAGGTGTTATTTGTTTTCACAGACTTCAACAGAGTGCAAAACTCTTGATGGTTTTGTGGGTTTCGTCTATCAAATCTGATCTATATTTTGTATTTTCTATTGGATTCGAGTCAGGTGATTGGCTGGGCCATTCTAGAGCTTGATTTTCTTCTTCTGAAAGCATTTGAGAGTTTCATTGGCTGTGTTTTGGATCATTGTCTTGCTGTAATGTCCACTGTGGTTTCATCTTGATCACCCTGCTAGTGTAGATGTTAGACTGAAGCAGCTAATATTCATTTTTCAATGACGAAGGGCAGAAGGTTGCTGAAGATCTACTGAGAGATTTCAGCTGCTGTCACTGCGTTTTTTCACCTCCCTTTCTTCATGTGTTCTTTTTTCCTCTGTCATTTCTGTTTATCACACATAACGTCATTTGTAAACTAGACTTGTTTTCTTTGCATATATGGATTTCTTTGGTTGTTATCAGCATCTGGTGAAAATTTCAAGTCAGCGGCACCATTAGAAATATGTTTTCAGAGAAAAATTGTTACGTGTTGAATACTTATTTCCCACGCTGCATGTGATGTTAGACCACAAAACTATTCATAAGTGTTCAACTATTATATAGTTGTAATAACTATTAATTATTTATTCATTTATTTATTTGTTTATTTATTTTTTAAGGTTTATACATCACATGAAAGCTGAATAAATAATCGGAGGGTTCAAAACGATTAAAATAAATAAAGGAGAAAATTGCCTTTAAAGGTGTCCAAATGAAGGTCTTAGCCTGTGTTCACTAATCAATAATTGAGTTTTGATATTTTCCATTAGGAAATGTACAATATATCTTCACGGAACATGAACTTTCCTTAATATTCGAATGATTTTTGGCATAACAGAAAAATCCTATTTTATGAAATTAGAGAAAATTACATAATCTCTTCTCCAAATAGTTCTTTTTTCATTAAACTGTGGGAACCCCTTCGCAAACATGTTCAAACTCTTTAGCTTGGCCAGAGTCTCCACCCCCAACTCCCAGCTTCGAAATGGATACTAGTTTTGGTCAGCACATTGTAGACCTGTATTTCTGTATGAAAGATTGCACTAGTGTTTTGTTGTTGTTGTTTTTTTGCTCAAAATGCTAAGTGTATTTGCTAACTGTTACAAGTTTTTGTTGTCCTTTATTTTGTATATTTTTTTTTAATGTGTTTTACAATGTATGAATAAAACATAACAAAAAGAAAAATACATAATTTTGACCAATACAATAAGCTTTATACATTTCCAAAAATGCACTCGTCTAACATTAGACCAGGGTCACGTATACATACATATACAGTGCTCAGCATAATTGAGGACACCCCATTTTTATATTGAATATTTTTATTTATTTCTTAGTGAATAAAGGCAATGTATTTTGGTGCATATAAACAAGACAGATTTATTAAACAGATTCAAATTATTAACAGATTATTCAAATAATATTTTAAGCATCTTTAGAAATAAAAAGATGATACCTTTAAATTCAAGCAAAATATTGCAAAAAAAATTACAGCCTACAAAATAATTTAAAAAAAAAACTTTTTATCATCTTTTGATTTTTTCCTCTTTTTTAAATTTTGTATTTAATATTTTTCTATTACATAGAAATATGGGTGACCTAGTTTTGGACCATTATCGTAACTTATTTTGTTAAGTTAGATAATAAGGAATTATTAAAAGCTCCAGATCTGGCTTCAGTACTGACTAATCTAATGTATATACACAAATATAATATTGTATAGCTTCCTATTAAAAATATGAATTTAAAAGATAGATTTGTGGGGGATGTACTCATATATAATGAGCGCTGTACATATATGTATATGGCAAAAATTAAGACACCCTATCTGTTGTCTTGTCTGTATTGTACGTCTATCGAATCTCTTTTAAAACAAATGTATAATTAAAAGTTGACCATTGACTATGTTCAATCAGATGCTGGAAAAGAGCAGCAAGAATTTAACATCTTTTGAGAAACATGGAATTCACGCAGATTAAGTCTGACATGAGTCTGGCGTTTTATTTGATTAATTATTATGATGATTTTTGGATAAACTCTTTTCAGCCCAAACCAGCCAAATTCAGATTTGCTCACTTGAAGTCTGTTTCAAGCGTTGACTGCATTTACACAAGCCTCGTCTGGCATTTCCGCTAGCTGACAAAAGTTCAGAAGCAGACAGTTTGAAATCGCTAATTAGCATTAGGAAACGTGGCGCTGTTTTAGATGGATGGGATTGTGGCATGAGTTAGTGGAACTGACAAGCTGTTGTCACCAACACACAGCTTGTAATATCACATAAGACGAGTCGACTCCGAAACAAACTGACACGAATCAAACCTTCCCAGGAATCACTCTCAATATTTTTTTTATCAACGTTCTGGCCGCGGTGGTGCTTTTTAAACAAGGTCTGCTCAAGGCTGTGGTGTGGAATAATTGATCCGCTAGTGCTATATTTCAACAGGATATTTTCCTGCTACTGTTCATTAGCCCTATGGGTGGTTGAGGTCTGGCGATGCGGTCTGCGCTCTTTCTGTCTTCGTCTTTAATGAAGCCGGAGTGTGGGATGAGGTCTGGTCTCTCGGCTGCAGTGGGGGTCTCGAAGAGTGATGTATTTGCGCTCCCTCTCGTTAGCAGCTGTCGGCTTAATTAGCGCAGATGCTAACGAGACGTTAACAGCATATGGTGGGAGGGTGGGTGGAGTAAAACAGGATGAAGTGACGGAGGAAACCAGGGGAAGCTGTTTGGTGCGGGTGTGCTCGAGGCGGAGGGAGACGGCGGGTTTCCTCGTTTCACCGTGCCCATCATAATCACTTCGGTCGGGGGGTCGGCAGAGGAGGGATACGACAGCTCGCATATGACAGCTTACCATATTTCACATGACTAGCGAGTTTCTTGTTAGAATTCGATCAGTCTTTGGAAATTGTGACTTGAAATTTGGAAGCTGCAATGAATCAATTTGCTAATCACTACTTTTAGGCAGAAGCTAGCGATTAGCGAGTGTAGACTACAGAATCTGAAGCTACAATGAGAAAGATTAATATTTGACTGTTTTAGTCATAGAAGCTCTTTTTTTAGCAATTTATTACGACTGTAGCTTTGAAAAAAATGTATCAGCCTCCTCAGAAACCAGCAGAATTGTATTCATTGTTGGTCAAATCACATGCTACATGCTATGTAGAATCTGAAAGTACAATGTATGCTAATTATAGTTTCTGTCATAGGCCTATTAAAAGAAAAAATCAGCTTCTGATTCTTTGTAGTTTATGCTTCAAAAACTAGCTTTTAGCAATCTGAACCTATTATGAATGATTACTTTTTGACAGTTTCAGTCTCAGAAACTCTTTGCTCTTGCAATTCATTGTAGCTTCAGAGCATCTGAAGCATTGTAGCTTGTAGCATCTGCCTCAGAAACTAGCAAACGTTTATTCATTGGTGGTCAAATCACATATGATACATATGCTATAGAATCTGAAGGTACGATGAAAAAGATTGCTAATAGTTTCTGTCACAATCTAATTAAAATTTTAGCTTCAGATTCTTTGTAGCTTCTGATTCTTTGTAGCTTCTGATTGTAGCTTCAGCTTCGGAAAATATTGATTAGCGATCTGAAGCTATTGTGAAAGATTACTTATTGACAGTTTCAGTCTCAGAAACCCTTTGCTCTTGCAATTTGTAGCTTCATATTGTAGCTTTAAGACATTTGTAGCATTTGGCTCAAAAACTAGCAAAAGCTAGTGTATTCATTGGTGGTCAAATCACGTGTGATACATGTCGACTGAAGGTACAGTGAATAAGATTGCTAATAGTTTCTGTCACAATCTCATTAAAAATTCAGCTTTAGATTGTAGCTTCAGATTTATTGTAGCTTCTGCTTCAGAAATTAGTGATTAGCGATCTGCAGCTATATGAAAGATTAATTATTGAGATTTTTAGTCTCAGAAACCCTTTGCTCTTGCAATTTATTGTTGCTTCAGATTCAGCAACATTCAGCATCTGCCTCAGAAAATAGCACAAGCTTGTTCATTAGTTGTTTGAATGACAATAAAACCTAATCTGATGCTACTGTATGAATAAAATTGCTAATTGCTAAAATAGCTATTTCTGTCACAATCTCCATTCAGTTCACCATCATTTGAAGCTGTTTCAGAAGCTAGTAGTTAGCAAGTTTATTCACAGTCCATTCAGATTTTATGTGTCAATATACAGTAGGTATAAATCTCACAAAGTGTAATCTGAAGCTTCAGTAAATTGCTAGTCATTGGTTTCTGTTTTAGAAATACTTCAACTTTAAGCTTCAGATTTTAGCTAAAGATTCTTTTTAGCTTCTGCTTGAGAAACTAGTGATTATAAATGCATTCATTATAGCTTCAGACTTTGTTTAAAAATCTGTTCTTGTATGTCCTTTCGATAATCTGAAGCTAATGTAATTGCTAATCGCTAATCTCATCACAATATAGCATCAGATTGTAGCTTTGGATCATTTGTAACTTCTGCCTCAGAAACTAATGATAAGCAAGTCTATTCATTGTAGCTTTAGGTTTTGTCTGACGGATTACCCAACGATTGCTTTGTAATCCGAATCTGATCGATTAGCAGAAGCAAGAACTAGTGATTAGCAAGTTTATTCACACCACATAAAATCTTAACCTAATGAATTGCCAAATGCTAACTTTTCAGAAATTCATCACGGTTCTGTGAGGTAAAGTGTAATACAGGAAATATGCATTTGAAGCTACAGTGACTAAACTTAAGCAAGCTTGGTCACTGGTTTTAAGTCGCTGCTTTTTGTAGTGTGCAAACTGTCTGAATTCAGATTTGCTAGCATTAAATGTTTTTTTTTTTTTTTCGGTTTCCACTTGACTTTCAGATTTGCAACATTTAGTCAATTTCTGTTATTTTTTGTTGATCCTATTAACATTTAATGTATCTTTATATCAGATTTATAATTCTAAGTTCAATGATTTTAGTCTTAGCTAACAACACTGGTGCCTAATTTGTGATAATTGACCAGATTAAGTCACTACTGTATGTACACTGCGAGCACGAGACTAGAGAAGCCATAATCCAACAGATACTGTACATATGCATGTATGAAACTGAAAACAAAGTTGTTTTTTAGTGAGTGAAAGATGTTAATGCTAATGTAGAAAACAGCCAACGAGTCCTAACCCCATCCGTCGCTCTCTCCACACCTATCCGTTTGTTTCACAAAGGGGTTTAAGTGCTTCCTCCCAATCGTTAACCTCCATCTATCGTTCTCTCTTTCCCCTGCGTTTAAACTGTTTGTCTTTTTCGAGAGGGCCTTTTTGAGGGTGTGAGAGGCTAATGGTTGTATTGATTGGCAAGTCCTTGTGATTATTTGAAAGCGCTGCGCCATTATAGCTGCTTGTTTTTCACATCTGAAGTGACAGTTTATTGGTAATCAAGTTTAGCTCAATATACATACCTAAAACGCATTTTACGTCTACGTGTTACTATGAAAGGAAAGGAGAGCTATTGATTGCGTCATCTTTTTCTTTGTCTGTCATTTATTATGAGGTGAAAACGTTACAGTCAGTGTATTTATGACATTGTCAATGCACTGTTGTTGTTTCTGACACACCATCTCTCTCTCTCCCTACAGGAGTGTGCAGGTGAGCCGCTCTTCATGCTATACTGTGCTATGAAACAGCAGATGGAAAAAGGCCCTATAGATGCCATCACTGGAGAGGCCCGATACTCCCTCAGCGAGGACAAACTCATCCGACAGCAGATTGACTATAAGACTCTGGTCAGTTGGTGCACATACTCCTCCTTTATGCCTCTATATTTCAGATTATCTATTAAAAGCTGCCAATTTACTGGGAAAAACATATAAACACCATTTTTGCAAACATGATTTTCATAAACCTACTAAAAAGCTACAGTTTTAGCAATGTCCGTAAGTCATGTGTTTTCAGTTGTATAATTCAATGCACACTGTAAAAAGTGATTAGTTGACTTTACTTACAAAAGTGAGTAAATGTTTGTGAGTTGGAATTGTTAAGTTGACTTAATTTTTGTAATTATGCACGATTATAATCATTATTTTAAGTAAATGTGTTGTACAACAGGAGATCTTAGAAAATGCTAACATTAGCCTAATAGCACTGATGTCCTCCCTGCAAATCACTATCCAAAGACAATCCTGGGGTCTGTTCTTCGTACCTCACTTAAATTATCTAAGATGATTTGACAGATCCTGGATCTTTTGATCTTGATAACTGATTTCTGACTAATTTGGTTCTTCAAACAAGTTCGCGAATCAGATTAAAATGTCTGGATGAACTGATCTGAGATCGCTGCGTGTGTTGTGAAGGACAGAATCATCGATCCTCGAAATTATGATCAGCAATGCAACAACTGGTAGATGGCACAGCTGCGTAATGACATCATCTGATGAATATTCAATTATCCATGTGAGCAAAACTACATAAAATTCAAAGTAATCGATTTGTTAAAAATGATACGCAATAACTTTACAGATCTGTTGTGGGCTGCAGGCTTTACACTGTCATGTATCAAGAGTATTTAGCAGTTTATTTACTATTACATTCTAGATTGGATTTTCTTTATTATAGCAGCATAGACCTATTTAAGTTTCTTAATCAGCGTAAGGAATTTAAATTAATTTTGCGTCAAAAATTATTTTGATATCGGTAAAGGTGTCTGCAACATTTGCGAAGCATCAAATCACTGTCATATTAGCTGTCAAAATGTGCACGTCTGCATAACATATTATTCCTTTATAAAAAACAAACATACAAAAAAGAGTTGAAAATTGGCCATGTCTATTATCATACAGAAATTGTACTAAAGCTGGGTCGATACCTTTAATAGTACACGTTTGTATCTAAAAAGTTCATATTAATAAATTTTCTCTTCTCGTATTTGTACTTTTATTTTGGAGTGCAGATTGCTTACGTTTTATTTATATATTTTTTATAACTGTTATGTATATAAACATAAATATTATTAATTATTTAATAATAAATATTATTAATTATTATAAATTATAAATGTGTATATATATATTTTTTTATTTTTATTTTTTACTATTTTTCCAAGTGCGTATAACCTATAGGTTACTACTTTAAGAAAATATCAGCATTCATACTTTCTGTATTACCTTTGATTGAAAAGACCCGATCTAATCCTATTTATATGAAATGAGCCTGCTCCTCGAGCAGGTTTGAGCTACCAGAACTGTTGCTATGACAACAACTCCCGGATGGGTTTTAAAGAACAAAACAATCCTGGATCGTGTCAAATTGTCAATAACCAAATCCAGCTAATTGAGTAATCCGCGTACAGACCTCTGAACTCATGAACACACGCTAGACAACATCAATACAAAACATCACATAACATTCAAGAGTGTTATTAAGAAACTTACAGTTATTAAAAAACTTAAAAAATAAGGTCGTTTGTTGATGTTTACTTGCCATTCTCTGTCTGAACTGTGAACGCAGAGATTACATAATCCTTTCTGAGCAAACAGGCAAACATTTTGATTGGACTAACTTTTCTCTAACTTCTTCCTGACACATAAAAATACATTTTGACCATTTATTTTAACGATTGCTGTCAGGATGTGAAGAGACTTTTAATTTAACGGTAATTGTTTCAGCATAACAAAAAATTGTGTCTGAGGACTATCACCTATTGCATCTTTGAGTCAAGCACTGCCTTATGCTGAGTTCAGACTGCACAATTTTTAAAGTATTCGTGTCACAGATGTTTTCACACTGCATGACTATCTGGGGTAGCATTCAGTCAATGCTGTGTTCACACTGCAAGATGGATCAGTGACAGGGGGTTTCACTCTGCATGACTTTATAATAGGAAGAATCATCAACAACTTTGTCTCGGTCCACAAACTATGTCTCAAGCTAAAGGCTAATGAATAATAAATTACTCATACTGATTTATCTTGTCCTCTTTTAGACTCTTCATTGTGTGAACCCAGAGAACGAGAACGGCCCGGAGGTGACGGTGAAATGCCTGAACTGTGACACAATCACCCAAGTGAAAGAGAAGCTTCTGGACGCTGTTTATAAAGGAAGTCCATATTCGCAGAGACCCAAAGCAGGAGACATGGACCTGGGTAAGAGCTCTTGAGTTAGATGATGGAGAAATAAGACAAAAAACAACTTCGCACACAAGCAGTGGGTAATTCTAAACCCTAGCTATCTTAATTCTGGGTTAAAAGAAAAGTTTACCCAAAATTGGAAATTCTATCATCATTTAGTCATCATTCTCTTGTCATAAACCATTCTTCTGTTGAACACAAAAGAAATTACATTGAAAAATGCTAAAAACATGTCACCGTTGATGTCTGTAGTATTTGTTTTTCCTACTATGGAAGTCAATGGTTAGAGGTTTTAAACATTTTTCGAAATAACTTCTTTTGTGTGTGTCAGCAGAAGAAAGAAACTTAAACTGTTTGGAGTAAACAATGAGTGAATTTTCATTTTTGTTTCACACTACCGTATCAACCCTTATGTTGTCCTAGAATTTGGGTAAACCACCTGCACTAAATCTCTAAAATAAAGCAGCTAAATTTAATTTCAATCCCAAAACTATTTGTATGAAGAAACAACCTCATCAACTCGTAAAGTGCATATTTTCTAACGCTGAAGGTACCTGCATAATTGAAAAGGTTTAGCAAGACCATATTCATAAAAGTTAAAGCAGCAGATTCTTATTGTCTCTGTGTGTTTGGAGTGTGTATGTGTGTGCCAGTAGTTTTTGTGGTGCAAAAATGGTTTTATAGCTGGCAGGTCAAACCCGAAGGACAACCGTTGTGCCCTAAATGTACTTTGCCTTTGTACTTTGCCCCGGATTTGTAATTATTCCTAGGCAGTTCATACTTTACATTTGGAAACCCTGGGTTAATGTTCTCATTTGCATATTTATGAGGTCAACGCGATTGATTGGCAAATAACCTGTTTTTTAATAAGAGCCCGTCCAGCTTTGAATATGTTGACATATTAAAGTGTTTCTGAGCTGTACAAAGCGCATGCATATTTAATAAGGTAAGCACTGAGGCGCAGTATATGATCAGTTGTCTTTTGCTAAATAATTCACTGTAATACTCTAGTACTGCATCACTGTATAGTGTAAAAAGTTTGCCGCTGCAGTTGAGGAGGATTTCAAAACCCACGGTTGAAAGTGGCTGTAACCCCATTTCAGATTTACAAGAGTGAAACGTTGCCTCAGCCAGGGTTAAAAAGAGCATAACCCTGAGTTAAATGCAGTGTGAAAAAGCTGAGCAGATTGGCAGAGCAGTTGTGCTTCAAAATAAATAAGTGAAATATTGCTTAATGTTTATATATATATTATTTTTAGGAAAGTTTCATAGTTGATTGTAATTAAAGTGAATGACCAATGAATCAATCTAATTATTGACTTCTTGCTACTGATGATCCATTAATTATGACTTTTGCCTCAATAAACTACTAACCTGCTGTTTATCAAAGGTTATTAATGCACAGTAGTAGTTAGGTTTTATATATTAGATAGGATTAGGGATGTATAACCAGATCTAAGTACTAATAAACAGCCAATAGCCAGGCTATAAGCTACTAGTTAATAGTAGGAATTGGCAATTAAGTGTTACTCAAATATGATATGCACATAAATCCTAATAATATTCTAGTCATGATATGTGGTATTTATTTGTTGTTTATTTGTAAATTTTTTGTTCAAATATCTTAGATACAATATTATACGTATAGCAAGTATGTCATGGACAAAACCTACTTTTTAATTGTAATACTACTCAAATTATCAATAATATTTGATTACATTAATTTTGATTACACATAGCAGCAGTTCGTAAATCAATAATTATATGGACATAAACTACATTTCAATTCCAACAGTATTCATATTGTGTATAATATCTAATAATAATAATATTTTGTATTAATTATCTGTAATGTTTAGTTCATATATCATATATCCACAGCACACTTTTTTAATTCCATTATTAATGGACAGTTAAACCATACTCAAAATGAATGTGAATATTGCTATTTTAATAAGAGGTCAGTCCACTGAAGATAAATAAATTTAAGATGCTTCCTTTGCATTCAATTTAAAATGCATGAAACCGGAAGCTGATACAGGAAGACCATTTTAAAGGTATAGTTTTCGCCAAAATGACAATTTACTCAGTATTTACACACATCCAATTGGTTTCAAACCTTTATTTGATTCGGTAACACTTTATTTTGATAGTCCAATTGAGTACTATTAGACTATCTACTTAATATCTGTTGATACTGATATTCAACAGATATTTAACTGACTATAAGAAACTTTGCAAGTACATGTCAACTTACACTAACCCTACCCCTAACTCCAACCCTAACCCCAACCTAACAGTCTACTTATAATGTAATGAGAATTAGTTGACATGTAACTTAAATTCAACAAACGGACAATCAAAATAAAGTGTGACCTTAGATTCATTCTTGAGTTGCACAAACCTGCAACCATTGACTTCTATAACTGGAAAATCAAATAATATGGAAGCCAGTGGTTACATGTTTACAGCATTTTGCCAAATATCTTCTTTTGTGTTCAATAAAAGAAAGAAACTCGTAAAGGTTTGAAGCAAGAGTAAATGACCACATAATTTGGGCGAACTACCCCTTTAAGCTTTATTTATAAACACTGAATACAATAACCGAACATTTTTTGTGCTGAAATGAATCAACTTGGATTAATAAACTAAATTATTAACATCCCTATAGCACGTCCCTGTAATCAAATGCCTCTGTTCAAAGCAGGTAGTGCCAGCTGATACAAATGTTCAGCTTATCAGCAGCTTGATATAAATGGATGCTGAAGTCACCGTCGTGGGCACCAGGGAAATAGACACCGAACCATATCATCCACAGCAAGATCCCATTAGCCAGAGCAGTTCCCAACACGATTGTCATCTGGCTCAGACTGAGTGATGCTATCAGCTGCGCATCTCATCTGGCTTTGCTCTGCTCCTTGGCAGTTGTCTTTCAGAAGCCGTTTTGGAAATCAGAAACCGCGGCTTCCTCCTGCAACAAGCAAACAAACAAACAGGGAGGCTTGTCGACTGGAATCGTTTGCTTGTAAGAGGCTTAGAATAGTCAATTCCTACGACCTTGATCAGATCCGCAATTTAGATCTGACCCCGGAGTCAGGCTTACTTGTTACGTCGCTCGCCTCGGTTAACAGTTTTTTCACATCTCTTCGGCTAGGAAAAAAAAAAAATAAATACTGACTTGACTCTGCACTGAGAGATTCGGACAAGGTCTAGACAAGGTTAGGTGCTCTAAATGAAGCCTTTCTAAAGAGGAAAGCTTCCCTCAAGTGGTCGTTCGTCCTTGCTGTGGGAGTGATGTGCTCATGTGCGCACACAAAAACAGTGATCCAAATATGACCGCTCGCTTGAGGAGGCTTTGGGGATGTGCTATATTGGAAGATCCAGTGATTCATTTGTAAATTGCGAGGAACCAGAACATAGTGCGGTGAGGGATCTGGCATGTGATTAGAGGAGGATTGGGTAATGAAGCATTAGTGCAGTCGTCTGGACCACTGTAACTACAATGAGGGAAATAAGTATTGAAAACGTGACTATTTTACTCAGAAAACATATTTCTAAAGGTGATGTAGACTTGACATTTTCACTGGATGTTGGTAACAAACCAAATACATATATGAAAAGAAACTAAAACTGATTAGTTTACAAATGAAGTTAAAAAGTAAAAAGTATTGAATACATGAAGAAAGGGAGGTGTAAAAGGCTGTGAAAGCCCAGACAGCAGCTGAAATCTTTCAGTAGTTATTCAGCAATTCTCTGCCCTTCGGCATTGTAAATTAATATCAGTCCAACATCTGCACTACCAGGATGATAAATATTAAAAAGGGTGGACATTTCAGCAAAACAATGATCCAAAACAAAGCCAATGAAACTCTCAAACGCTTTCAGAGAAAATCAAGCTGTAGAATGGCCCAGCCAATCACCTGATTTGAATCCAATAGAGAATAAAATAGAGAGTTTTGATAGACGAGACCCACAGAACATCAAGATTTTAGATTCATCATCATGTTTTAGCAGGCTAACTACCTCAAAGCAATGCAGAGCTTGTTAAGCCAACTTAAAGTCAAAGTTTATTTTTCTTTCTTGTTATTTTTTTTTGTGAACAATTCATTGGTACAAGTTAATTCACTTAAATTAAAGTCTGACCTTTTGCTTCTGCGTTTGGAGTGGTTGTCTTTCTCTGTTGATGTCAGTTTGATGGCTTCAGCCATAATATTCGTAACCATGCCCCTCTTACCATTAGTTTGCTATGAGGGAATAATGGGCAAAAAGAAAGCTCACACAGACTTTAATGTAAGACTGTTGCATACATGATTTAAATGTAATACGTGGTAGGCTGAAGTTAGGAATCTTTCAAAAATAAAGCCAAGTGTTCAAACTTGCTGGATAGTGTTAGCCTAATTCATTCCTTCCTATTGGTTACTTTTGAGGGTGTTTCAGTAGAACAAATAGGAAATGTATTCAACAACACAATGCCACAGAAAATGAAGATGATGCCATTCTTACCTTTTATTTTTAGTTGTTTAATCTGCATCCACAAATGATAGTCACTATCATGAAAATAACTCCAAAGCCTGGCACAGATAACACACAAATATATTATTTTACTTTTATTATAACACTTTTATTTAAAGGGGATTATATGACCCTTTTTAATGAAATGTATGCAAGCTACAGGTCAGCATGAATGTTTTTCATTGGTGTGTTAGTAAGGGTATCTGCAAAAATGAGGTGCAGGATCAGAGGTGCTGGATCTGGCCTGTTCCAGCACAAATTAAACCCTGGAAAGATACAGGTTTTTTTCTTCTTCTTCTGTTTATATTGGCACACCAGATTCATGTGGATTTTCTGTTGCAGAATGGCGGCAGGGGCGGCTGGCGAGGATCATTCTCCAGGATGAGGACGTCACTACAAAGATTGATAATGACTGGAAACGCCTGAACTCACTTGCACACTATCAGGTACGGTCACTGTACACATCTGAGCTGCTGCTGCGGCCATAAACTGCACTAATATGTGGAGTATGTCTAACAGTATTATAAATGGGTTCATTTTTTGGCAATATCCAAAAACACATTGTATGGGTCTACATTATTGACGTATTCATTGCCAAAATCATTTGAATATTAAACAAAAATCATCTTCCATGGATACCTTTGCAAACGTCCTACTGTAAATATATACAATTTTGTTTTTGATGTGATATGCATTGCTAAGAGCTTAATTTTGTCAACTTTGAAGGAGATTTTCTCAATATTTAGATTTACTGAACTCTCAGAATACAGATTTTCAAATAGTTGTATCTCAGCCAAATGTTGTCCTGTTGTAACAAATCATACATCCTGCTGTATTTGTGGTCCAGGATCATATATGGTAAATATAGATGCCATAGACAGAGACTATTCGAATTAGGTGATACAATTAAAAAGATTAACTTTTATTTGTTATTGGATTGCATTTTATTATTTTAGAGTTTAATTAGCCTCCGAATTGCTTTGATAGCATGTTTTTTTTATTTGCACTGTGCCTATAAATGCATTTCTTTTGTGATGAATGCAATTCAGTAATGTTATTAGAGTTCATTGTGAGCTATAATTTGCCATTTAACTATTAGTTGGCACTGATGTCCTCTTGAGCATTATAACACAAACCCACAGAATTTGATGTACTTTCGTGTCTCTCAGAGCAGAAAAGATTGCTGCTGCTCGCCATATCATTTTCCATTTTCTTCTATTGCATTCTCACAAAAATTTTGAATTCATTTCAGTTCAAACTTTAAAGAACTTAAATGTTTCTCCTTGAGGTGCTTGTAAGTCAATGAACCAAACTGCATCATAAAGCGATAGTTCAGCCAAATATTAAAATACACGCACTCTTTACCCACACTTAAGTGGTTCCAAGTTTCTTTCTTCTGTTGAAGATAAAAGAAGATATTTTAAAGAAAACTGAAAACCTATTGGCTTTCATAGTAGGAAAAACAGGAATTATAGATGTCAATGGATACAGGTTTCCAGCTTTGTTCAAAATATCCGTTGTGTTCAACAAAAGAAAGAAATTCAAGCAGATTTGGTACAATATTTGGAATTTTCTTATTACGTTGAACTGTCCCTGGTTACACTTTATTTTGATGGTCCGTTTGATGAATTTAAGTTACATGTCAACTAATTCTCATTAGATTATAAGTAGATTGTTAGGTTGGGGTTAGGGGTAGGGGAAGTGTAAGTTGACATGTACTTGCAAAGTTTCTTCTAGTCCAGTGGTTCTCAAACTGTGATACGTGTACCAGTAGTGGTACGCAGGCTTACTTCTAGTGGTACGCCGAGGAATCACTGAATAAATAAAGTAAAAAAGTTAACACAATTTTAACCCTTTGATGCGTACGAAAACAGAGGTGATCAGTGATTTTATTAGGCAAAACCTTTTATTTTATTTTCAATTTTCTAATGTTATGTATTCTTTCATTTGAAGCTATTATCCTCCCTGTATCTGTAATGGTTGTTGGGGGTGTATGTCATATTTTTATATCCCATTGTTGACAGGTATAGTTTAATCACTTGCTTTTCTGACACACAAAGCCTACTGTAATACGCAGTAAGGAGATCTAATTTCTAATTTCTCTTTTCAAACAATTTAGAATGTGTTAAGTGGCGAATAAATAATAATAATAAATATTCAGAATAATCATTATCTGCAACGTTTTTTGAACTGCGCAGGGCTGTAGCTGCTTAATTTCGCCTACTGTGCTACTGTATTTCAATACTGGTCATTATGGTGGTACTTGGGGGAAAAAAATGTTTCTGAGGTGGTACTTGGTGAAAAAAGTTTGAGGACCACTGCTGGTCAGTTAAATGTCTGTTGAATGTCAGTATCAGCAGATATTAAGCAGACAGTCTACTAATACTCAAATGGACCATCGAAATAAAGTGTTACCCTGTCTCTTTAAAACCAGGCGTTGACCACACTATTCTGTGTGCTTGAGTGTAACCACATACAGTAATACACTTTTACATACTGTAACAGTGCATTAACATTTGTATTTCTCACTGTCTTTAGGTAACAGACGGGTCTGTTATCGCCCTGGTGCCAAAGCAAAACTCTGCGTACAACATCTCAAACTCGTCCACCTTCACCAAGTCCCTCAGCAGATACGGTAGGAACTCTTTTGATTTTCTCCTTAGAAGCTTTCGTAAAAACACCAAAATCACGTCTACAGAAAAATTTGTATTCACTGCACCTTGGCCTCCATTTTCCCCCTCAAACGAAGGACTCGTGCTAGCATTCTGTCCTCGCTTCTCCTGACGGACTCGATGTTTTTCGCTATTCTTTGTGATGATTTTTTTGGTTTTGTTTTGCGAGCACTTTGGCTGTTTGTGCGAATAAGAGGTGATGATAGCACAGAACTGAAGGTGTTTTGTTCCTCAACTCCCCCCCTCCAAAAAAAGAGAAAGCGGATCAGAGAGAAAAAGCTGTTTAATGTTGTCTGTCCTCCTCAAAAGCGAGTATCCGTGATTGCTGCAGAATTACATGCACTCAAGCCATGGCTCTCTCATGGCAGACGTCCATTATATTTCCCTTTGAGAGAGGGTTTCATGTCTGGGATAATTCTCTGAGTGCTCCAACACTGGACACGCATTCGTATTGTTGCTCAAGTCGTGTTTCGCTCGTTGCTTTGGGGAAAAAAATGTGATGCTGATGTGAATCATGACAGTCTTGGTGATTAATTGAATTGAAATTGAATTGAAATTGCCGATTGTGGTGTACGTCTTCTCAAGGAAGTACAGTGTGATTTGTTGGAAATCTCCTATGAAGGCCAGAGGGCGCTCTTGCGGAAACACACATAAAAAAACCAGGTAATCCTCTGGGGAAAATAGCGTTTGCTGAATAAACAGAAGATTTAACTTCTTTCATTGATTCAGCATGACTATGGAATAGACTAACAGAAGGATTTATGTCAAATACTTGACGGTAGTTTTGAGGTGTAAAAACGTGTATTTGAAGTAAAATTATTATATGTTGTAATTTCACATTCAGCTTTTACTTCAGCTGTAGTTCATCGAGAAGTGACGCAAACTGTTGTCATTATCGCAGAATGATTATCTTGAGATCATTATTGACTGATTAAGGCCCAATCCCAATTCTATTTTTGTACCCCTTCCTCTTCCCCTTGGCCCTTACAACCGAGGGTTAAGGAGAAGGGCTTCAAAACTTACCCCTAAGAATTGGGACAGCACTTCAACACCTGCACACGTCATCAGATGTCATCGCGATCTCTTGCTTCATACGAGATCAGATGATCACGACTGCTGTAGTTATTCCAGTTGTGTTATTTTTTGGTGTTTATCTTCAGGAAATCACTGAAGGCATATATTATGTTATCATAACGATCTAATATGGCAATAAGATCGGAACTGTACTGTTTATTTACACAGTGGCCATATTTATCTACAGTATGTAAACGCATGAAGACAACATTAACATTATCCCAGACACTGTAAAAAGCTCATTCCCGGCCACTAGACTTTTCTGACAGGGTATTCGAGTGTCGTCGTGTGTCAGAATGTTGTAGGACTGCTGTACAGGAGTTATGATTATGAATTACAGATCGCGAAATTTAGCAGGTTTTTTTTTGCGTTTTTTTAAAAAAGCATGACGGTAAAAGACGAACGCGGTTATGAATATATTAAAACATATGTTTGTTTGTCATAAAAATTTGTAATAATGACAAAAAATACTAATTTGTGGATCTCCTTACTTCCGCGTTCAGCTGTGGCTCGGGTATTATGGGAAATTTTCTTACCCCTCCGTTTGAAGTGTGGTCCTGAAAAATCTTCATTCAAAGGGGTGTACACCCCTTGCCCTTAACCCTACGCCTTCAAGCTAAAGAGAATTGGGACATCACTACCCCTTCACATGAACGCGCAAAACGAGGGGTAGGGGTAAGGGGAAGGGCTAAGGGGAGAATTGGGATTGGGCCTAAATTGAATTAGATTGTAAAACAATGTTTTGCTTAGCTTATCAGTGTACGACTATATGCAGTAGAGTTTAGATTCTCTGCCCGTGCCCAGATTAAACCCGATCCAACCCACAGCTGATATTTCCTGCCACTATCTTCCGGCCGGGCCGTGATCAATCATTTGTGTGTGTATTTTTTTTTTATTTATTATACAAATATTTTAGTAAAGTCAGCCTAAGCAATGCATGTAGGTCTACAAAGATGCACAATTCGCAACACTTGTCATGTACAGCAACTCTCTAACTCCTGCAACAGTATCTCCTCCACTGGCACTTATTTACACTGCATGCGCAAGCAGAGCTGAAACGTGTACATAGCTGATCGTCGGCTGTTGCCTATTTACCTAGAATTGATGCGCTGCTTCTGCCTGTGACCTGAAAGCTACAATCTGTTAACACGGGGGCTGAAAACATGGACGCTCGGCTCGCGTGTGCGGCGTGAAAGAGGTGTAGCAAAACAAACAGGGACTTCCAAGATGAACAAACACATGAAGCAGGCTTGCCATGGCAGAAAGGACGACAGTTAGCCTTCAATATCCTCTTTTGTTATGATCTATTCTGAATAAACAAACAATGCGTTAAGATAAATGTAAACTAATTTCTGTAGTTCAAACAACTCAGAACTGTAGTTGAGAACGTCTGTTATAATGGCCCACGTATTAAAAAAGTAGTCTGGTTTAAATCGACCTCGGGCTTATAATTACAATTAATGTGTCGGACTGGGTCAGGCTTGGACACAAGATGCAAGGGGGCTCAAGTAAGGTCGGGTTTGATAGTTTGAGCCCAATCTAACCTCTAATATGTAGTAAACACTGCACCATCTAAATGCATGTGCTGGATGTTTACTAGAACCGACTTTACTGACAAAATGCGCATGAAAATCGCCTTGATTAACCGACCCAGGCCATTACATGACCTCTTTTTCCTTTAAATGTGATTCTATGCTTATGAAAATACCTTTGAACATTGTTTCCTATCCCTTCACACTCCGGTCCAGGAAGTGAATTCATATCTTCAATACCCCAAGGAACGTTTCCTCGGCCGCCTCCAGAATGGGCACGGCGATAAGAGCACCGGACAGATATGCATCTCCCTGGGTCTCTGTAATGAAGTTTGACACTCGTACCATTAATAATGAACGATGCATTCACGGGCCGCAGGAGAGAACAGAGGAAGTCTTATTTCACACTGCTCGCTGGGTATTTTTATATATTCGTGTCATCTTTCATTATACTGAGCGAATATTATGCGTGATTTGTGCCACATTGAGAAATGAGATCCAAACACACGCAGGTTGGCAGTACCAGGGGGTTGTTCAACCAGAAATGCACTGTACTCATCAAAATAATGAAACACATCCGCAAGTATTCAAAAGGCAGATGTTTTTTGGTCAGTGGTCGACTGGAATGGTTTTGTCTATGGCTGATGTCTGTATCCAAGAAAGCAGGATGAGCTAAGAAGGTTATTTAAAAGTTTTTATTTTTATTTATTTATTTATTTTTACTGTGATTCATTACTGAATTTTTACTAGTCGTAACTTGAGTCTTTAGTATTACACGATTCTTGAGAAATCGTTCCAACATTTCATTAAATTGATCAGTTTTT
>CAIGQQ010006052.1:2386026-2404453 GCA_903798035.1 Danio albolineatus | reverse complement strand
CACACACACACACAACAGCATCCTAATCAACACACTCCATATTATCTGAGAGCCACTGCTGTTCTCCCGCTCTCAGACATGATGAATAAACCAACATCTCTAGTTCAGCTGCTTGAGGCTCTTTAGTGATTTTAGGCCTTTAGTAAGTTTTCTTTCTGTCTTTTGCATGTAGTGATTTTGTGCAAGTAGCCATTGTGATCAATACAGCCGAGAATTGAAATTTCTACATTTTCAGGCTTTTTGTGTGGGTAAGATTTCTGTCATTTATTACAGTGTCAGCTGGTGGAGAAACATATGCTAAATGCAACCAATCATAATGCAGTGTAGGCCTGTCATGATATCTCATTTTTGTTGTACGATATATCGCATCAAAATCTATTATGATAAATATTTTTTTTACACTCATTATTACTCTACAATAGCATGATAATGAAAGTACCCCTCTCAAAAAAAATAACCCATAATATTTCATTCTTAGGAATATTTCTTTTAATTATATAGATTTTTTAAAAAACAATTTATGCCGAGTTCAGACTGCATGTTTTTCAAAATAGTCGTGTCACAGATGTTTTCACACTGCATGACTATCTGGGGTAGCATTCAGTCGCTGCTGTGTTTACACTGCAAGATGGATCAGCGACAGAGGGTTTCAAACTGCATGACTTTACAATAGGAAGAATCATTGACAACTTTGTCTCGTCCACAAACTACGTCTCACAACCAAACATGCGAGAAGTGATTTGAAAACAACACAAGGTCACGTTGTATATCCTTTGTTAATAACTACATAATGAGAAAGCCTTTAGTTGGGTAGAAAATGTACTTGTTTTGCTCAACTGGCTTTTAAGAGAATTAGCAATTTCTCCTCAACCGTTTTTTTTTTTTGTTGTTGACCCGGTTGTGATATTGCTCAGATGATGCTTCAAGCAGACACAGGTGCTCCTGCCAAATTGACACTAGTTTTCCTCCATTTATTGGGTCCAAATAAACTGAAAATGAGCGCTTTTAACTTCTCTTCCAACCTCCCGCTGGCCTGCAGATACCCATACTAGTGGATGTTGCTCTTTCATTGGCTGTAGGTAATCACCGATGTTATTTTCAATCAGAACACATTTCACACGGCATGATTTGAATTGCAGACAGGCCCCGATATTTGGCATGCCAGATATCTGACGGGTGTCGGCGACTTATCTGCGATTCTCTCAGAATCGTCTTTGTTAGCTCACGCTGTGTGATTGTTACTCACGTGAACGAGGACTGATTTTCCTGTGATCTCAGGCATTTGTCTGCAATTTCTCAAAACATCGGGGCTAAAATCATGCAGTCTAAACTCAGCATTAGTTACTAGTCATTGCAATCAGAATGTGAAAACATATATCCCAAACAAATAAATAAACAATAATAAATGTTAATGAAAAAGTGCAATGACTAGGAAAAAGTAACGTTTAACAAAGTCATTTTAGACTTTTAACCAGGAGCCTGAACAGGTCAAATGCTCTATCAGATTATCTTCAGTTGTCAGCCACCCACATGACAATATACTATAGTAATTTATAGCAAATACAGCGTTTTTAACCATCCAGAAACTCACACTTTCAATAGAGATAAAGATGTTGCACAATCAGCTAAAATGTTGCTAAAATATTTTTTTTTTATGTATGGGTGACATATATTGCATCACCAAAAATGATTGAGGTCGTGTCCATGTATTGCACGAAGAATCGATATATTGATTATTGTGACTCAATGGGCCCAATGCACTAAACTAAACTAAACTAAACTAAACTAAACTAAACTAAACTAAACTAAACTAAACTAAACTAAACTAAACTAAAATAAAGTTCCCATATTTTTTGTTGAGTAAATTCTACTGTATTCTAATGTTTGCAAATTTGTTGGAGCAAGGTATTTATTGGTATTTATAAAACATTTAAATATATATATATATATATATTCTCATTTTATATATTATTTCTCAGCACTATTTTTTATTTATTTATGATCAATTTATTATTTCTGATTTATTTTGTATATATTTTATACATATATATTTATTATTAAATTTATGCATTTACATTTTGATCTTTGGAGAAAAAATTGGTTGAGATTTTATGGTTGAGACTTCTGTATGAAATAAGGGCTTATATGTATTGTGTGTGAAAAATACAATATATAAGACATCTTTTACTTCTTTCAATACAGGGTACATTACAGAAATTCGTCGACGATTTGTTTGAGACGATATTTAGCACAGCGCATCGCGGCAGTGCTCTCCCTCTCGCCATCAAATACATGTTTGACTTCCTGGATGAGCAGGCGGACAAACACCAAATCACAGATTCAGATGTTCGGCACACCTGGAAGAGCAACTGGTGAGGAGCGACACTGTTTGAACGTCTCATTTAAGATGCATATATAATTACTATTCCATGAAATCTGTGTGTATTCCATCTTTTGCAGTTTGCCGTTAAGGTTCTGGGTGAATGTGATTAAGAACCCTCAGTTTGTGTTCGACATCCACAAGAACAGCATCACGGACGCGTGTCTCTCCGTCGTGGCCCAAACCTTCATGGACTCCTGCTCCACATCCGAACACAAGCTCGGCAAAGATTCCCCCTCTAATAAGCTGCTCTACGCTAAAGATATTCCCAACTACAAGAACTGGGTAGAAAGGTAAACAAACTGAGATATTAAAATGTTAAAATTTTGATTACTCATCCTCAAGTCATTAAGTTCATCAAACCCCTGAGACATAAGTTCATCCTCAGAACACAACTGTAACTATTTTAGGTGAAATCTGAACTCCTTCATCCTCAATAAAGTTGAAAAAACTTAATTGTTTATTTTTAAACCCAGTTAAATTTGTAAAAACAATTAACTTAACCGATTTGTGTTAGCACAACATTAAGAAATTGTGTAGAACCAAGCATTTTTTACAATGCACACACTTACAGTACTTAAAATGAGCTGAAACAACACAATTCTTGAGTGTTTTTGAGGACAACTTAATTGTTTTATGTTCAATCTTCTCAAATTTGTACAAACTAAAAGTTAATTTAATTCCTTCATGTTGTCCAAACACAAACCGATTATGTGGAACCCAGCGTTTTTACATTGTAGACAGCAAAGTTGTGGAATCAATCAAAGTCCATTGAGGTATTAAAACATTCCATGTGTCTTCATTGGTATAATCGGAATATTTTCAAGCTACGAGAATGCTTTTGTGTGCAAAAATTATGAATTTCTTCTCCTCAGTGTCAGTATAGGGTGTACGTTCACATACCACACTTGCTTGCGCCCCTGATGTATTCATCTAATGTGCCTGTGCTTGGTTTCAAACAAAAAAAGTTGTGCGTGAGCATCTGGGGGTGTACAGTAAGGCCTGGTTTAACTTCTGCATCAAATGATCGCCGTGACCAACAGTGCATACATTGCGCGTTGTCGTGCATTTATACTTCTGCGCGCTGTATGTGCTGCTCTGCAATAACACTTCCGAAATGCTAGCTGGCAGTGGGTTTTTATGTTCCTCTGTGTCGAGTTTCTTCGCTGGTGTTTTGTTTTTTCTGAATGCTACCTTAACGTACAAGTGGCTCAAACTCGTTTATTTTTAGCCGCGAACCGGTGGACATGCAACAACTTTAATCATAAGGTAAACACAAAGCAAGTTTCCATCTAGAGCTCCTTCATGGGACTCGACACTTGTAAACATTCGCTCCAACGGGTTCGAGCAGCTCTAACCTCCGCCCACACTCGTCAGCGGAACCGAGCCAACCAATCACAAAGCTTGCGCTACACGTCGTTTAGTCATTTTTTGAGAGGTGCGCATCAGCGTTGACGACAGCCATGGGGACCATGCGCAGGCTGCGCAGAAGCATACGTGTGCTCTTGACGCAGAAGTATAAATCAGCATTGTATGTGCGCAATATACTGACACTGATGAGAAGAAACTGTTAAATAGAGTCATTATTTTTGTTTTATGTGTGCACAAATGTATTCTCATAACTTGACGACATTCAGATTAAACCACTGTTGACCCATGGAGTATTTTAAGGATTGGTTGGCTCCTTTTCTATACTTTGAAAGATGCTGTCCATGAAGGATAAGGTTTTACATAAAATGTCTTCATTTGTGTCATTTGTTTGGGTCTTGGGGGTTTCGAGAAACATGAGGGTGAGTAATTAATAACAATTAAAATTTTTGGTTAAACAAATCTTTTAAACAAGATGTAATCTACATTATGAATCCCTGTCTATAACCGTCAAAGACCCAGATCATCACGCTCGAGTGCTTGTCTTGCTGTCCTACAGGTATTACTCAGACATCGCACGCATGCCTGCCATCAGTGATCAGGACATGAGCGCTTATCTAGCGGAGCAGTCCAGACTCCATCTGAGCCAGTTCAACAGCATGAGCGCCCTTCACGAGATCTACTCCTACATCACCAAGTACAAAGACGAGGTGAGAGAAAAACAGCGGTTATGTCCTCAGGGTTCCCACGGGTTATGGAATTTCTAGAATATCATCGAAATTAGGAAGTCAGGGATTTATACATACATAAACACAATTGATGTCACAGATAATATTTCCAAAATGGTGTTTAACAGAGCAAGAAATTATTCACAGTATTTCCTGTAATATGTTTTCTTCTTGAGAAGGTCTTATTTGTGTTATTTTGGCTAGAATAAAAGCATTTTAAAACCATTTTGAGGTCAACATAATTACCCTGCTTAAGAAATTTTTTTTTGATTGTCTACAGAACAAACCACTGTTATACAATGATGTAGCTAATTAACCTAACTTACTCTAACCTAATTAACCTAGTTAAGCCTTTAAATGGCACTGAATACTAGTATGTTGAAAAATATCTAGCATGGTTTCTGCTACATTCATTCTTCCATGGTGGGGCGCCACACCAAAATTCATCCCCGCCATGGCTACATTACATCTTCTCATTCAAAATATTTTGTTGCTATTTTTTTTATATCGGATTATAATCGCACCAAAACTTATTAAAAGGTAAGTGAATTATAACAGAGCAAACTTTTCTGTAGTCATAGTAGTGCTGTGCGTTATTTGTTTAACCCTTTAAGGTTACAGTACATGCTGACTGACTGACAGGGCTGCGTGATGCATGAAGCCAGCAAACACGGCTTAGCTTTTAGTTATGATCGACACTGTTTCCATAATTATACTTTATTTACAGATAAAGGTCTGTGGTTCTACATACAATGACTTTATCTAGCTGCAGTTTATGGCCGTTTCACTTTACTTTAGAATGCATCAATGCCGTTTTGTAGGTCTATTGGAGATATTTGTGAATAATCCTAGCAAATCTAATAAATGCTGGAGATATAGGCTACTCGTTACATAAACGCACTAAATCGCACTTCAGCAGAGTTCATTTTTGAGAGCGCACAAGAAAATCTGCGCTTGAGCAGCATATATTTGAGGGTGTGCAAGGAAATTGGCGCGCAAGCAAAGAGATTGGCATGCTTGTATTACATGAATGAGATCTCGACTTGTAATACTGTGCTCACGACATTTGTCATTAAAATAACACCATAGGTAGTTGGAAGATCTGTGAACTCTGCCTGCCGCCACAGCTGGATAAAATCCTAGAGGACACACTGTCTAGTGAAATACTATGTACTGTCATCATGGCAGAGATAAAAGTTATCAGTTATTATAAATGAGTTATTGAAACTATTATGTGTAGAAATGTGTTGAAAGAAATCTTCTTTCCGTTAAACAGAAATTGGGGGAAGAAATATAGTGGGGGGCTAGTTTTTGTTTGCCATTTCAAATTTTACTCCACAGTTTCGATAATGTATTTGTTTTATTACCTCATGTTTTTCCTATTGTTATGGCTAGGCTATTTTTCACTGCTTGTTTACTCCTTTTCCACTTGTCAACCGGCAATGGAGTCACCATGCTGTGCCTGTTAAAATACTGCACGTGGCCGTTTTTGTCTGCTCAGTGCTAAACCTGTCTCTCCTGGACTTTTCTCAGTGCTAAACCTGTCCCTCCTGGACTTAGTGGGAAACTTTTCTGAATATTGTGACCCTAAATGACTGATATTGTGGCATGCTTTCTTAAAATTTGTTGCAATATTTTCAGCATTTGTAGTTTTGCTGTAAAAATATACACAAATTCGTAGTCATTACTTTTTAGCATTACTTTTTAGACCTCAAGGACCATTGGTGTCTGTCGTTTATATAAAGGAAACACATGAATGACTCTAAATGACCAAAATAATTAAAAACTTAACATTTCTTGAAGAATCTGTGCATTATTAGTTTATTCTATGCATAATAGGTCATGAAAAATCAGAAAAGAAGCAGAAAAATCAGCTTCTTAGTCAGGGAAAAGTCAGGGAATTTGATATTTGGCTCAGAGTAGGAACCCTGTTCATGTACTGCTTTTCAACTGACGCAAATTACTCCTTTCTTTAAAAAAAATAGCATATAGGCAGCAATTTTGCATACATTTAAAAAGAGACTTGATCTCTAACTAGTACTGACTAGTAGAAATTTCAACCAAAGCAGGCCCGAATAGGCTGTTAAAATGTCCAAATCTGAAATCTAACACTTTTAATACATGGCCTCTCGCATTATTATCCATGTAGTCCTTCACACGTAACGCCATCTGACAGCACACGCGAGATCATGTGTCAAAAGCAGTGACTCATTCCAGCCAGCCTGGATAAATGGAGAGATAATGAGCCGCTGAAGGAGACCATTTAGTTCTACCTCACACAGAAATGAGCGAACGTACGTACATGTGTGTGTGTGTTTAGCGAAAAGAAAAGAAATAGACACAGTGGGTCCGCATAATTATTCTTACATTTACAACTGTGTTTCTTCACCCATTAAGCAGATATAAAAAGGAGTCCATAGTTAGCAACCAGCCCTTTCTTCCTAAACGTTTCATTTCCGTCTTTCATTTCCCTCACCTTCGGGAGAGTTTAGTCTAACACAACTCATCAAACATCATCTCCACGGCAGCTCTAGGAAACGGCTCTGTCTGACATTAATACACTGCAGCTGGTCGCGTTTTAAACAGCCGTTTATGTTCATTAGTCTTTATTATCCAGATGCGCACGTGTCCACACGAACACCCTCGCTGAACCTGCGTGAAAACAGGAGGGAAATTAGCGGTCCATTATCTGACGCTGAGGGTGCTGGAGATTCTTTTCTTGCACGTTTCTTGTACATTTTAGACGCTTGCATTTTTTTCTTCTTCTGTTAAACCACACAGATGGGTTGTTAGCATCTCACGCTGTTTTGCAAACAAGTTGCGACAGCGTGATCGGCACATTTGCATTTCCATCAACAGACTGACACATTCCTAAAGTGGGCGATGAAGTCCAATGGTTAAGGATCTTGACTGGTAGCCAAAAGAGGTTGTGTGTTTGAATCGCACTTTCTTTAAAGTCACCATGAAATTAGCATTAGAGGTTTGCTTTTATGGTGAACCGGTCGATTGAAATTCACTCTGCACTGGGTTATTTTAGGGCCAATCCCAATTCTATTTTTTATTACCTCCACCCCTTTCCCTTGGCCCTTTAAACAGAGTGTGAAAGGAAAGGGCTTCAAAATATACCCCTAAGAAATGAGACAGCACCCTACACACCTCATCAGTGGTGGAAAGAGTACTGAAAAATCATACTCAAGTAAAAGTACCATTACTTACCCCAAAATGTAGAGCAAGTAGAGTAAAAGTATCTGTAGTAAATATTACTCAAAGTATGAGTAAAAAGTAGACCTTTTAAAAGTACTCAAGAGTAGTGAGTATTACGCTGCAAAAGTTGATGCGTTTACAAAATGTTACATTTACACATCAATGCACAAATAACATGTGGTGTATTTAGGGTTCTTCCTATTTTTGATCGTTTCTTCCAACCATCCTTCAATCATTTGTTTGTTCTCTCCTTCCTTCATTAATTCGTTTGTTCCCTCCTTCCTTCATCCACTCCTTCGTTCGTTCATATTTTTGTTCCTTCCTACATTAGGTCCTTTTGTTCATTCATTCGTTTGTTCGTTCCTTCTTTCCTTAGTTTGTTCAGTCCCTTCCTTGAATTCTTCCTTCATTCGTTTGGTCCTTCCTTCTTTCCTCCCTTAATTTGTTCGCTCATTCTTTCTTCCATATTTTTGTTCCTTCCTTCAATCGGTCCTTTGTTCATTCGTTCGTTCGTTTACTCCCTACCTTGTTCGGTCCTTCCTTTTATTTGGCTCTTCCTTCCGTTCTTCATTCGTTTCATTTAGTGATTGTTTATGGCTGTTTGGTGAGTTCAGTCATCATACAGTCGACAGCCATAATTTTCAGTGACATGCAGTCTATGAAAAGTCTCTGGATCATTGCGTGTAAAGATTTTGGACATCTTCTTGGACATTTTTAACGTTTGCAAAAGGTTTGCTGCATTTATAAAGCGCCCATGTCTTAAGGTTGTTCAGTATGATGCGATTTACTGTCTATGTGTGTTTTAATTGGACAGGAATCACAGGACTGATTTTTCTACTGTAGACAATGACCACAGACAAGAAAGAAATAAAGTAGTGACTGCAGATTGAAGGAAAGTAGTGGAGTAAAAGTACCGATACTGCACTAAAAATGTACTCAAGGGAAAGTAAATGTCCACATTTTATAATACTACTCAGTAAATTACAATTCCTGAGAAAAACTACTTAGTTACAGTAGTTTGAGTATTTGTAATTAGTTACTTTACACCACTTCACCTCATCATACAGTATGTCGTCAAAAGCTCTTACTTCATATGAGGTCGATCATATGAGACCTGCTGTGGTTATTCCAGTTGCATTATTTTTTGGTATTTATCTTCAGGAAATTACTGAAGGCAACAATATCATGTTATCATAAGGATTTAATGTGGAAATAAGATCGTAACTGTGTTGTGCATTTACACCGTGGCCATATTCATCTATGTAGACACTCAAAAACAACATTAACATTATAGCAGACACTGTAAAAAGCTCATTTCCAGCCACTAGACTTTTCTGACAGGGCATTTGAATGTCATCAAGTGACATAATGTTGTGGGACTACTATACAGGAGTTACTATTATGGATTATAGATAGCAATTTTTTTTATTTTTTTTTAGCATTTTTTTAAAGCATGACGGTAAAACATGAACGCCGTTATGAATGTATTAAAACATATGCTTATTTGTCATAAAAATTCTTAATAATGTCAAATAATACTCATTTGTGCATCTCCTGACTCAAGTTGGCAGCCATGTTGCTGTTGTAGCTGGTGTATTATAGGACATTTTCATACCCCTTGGTTTCAGACAAAAATCTCTGTTTCAAGGGCTATCTAGCTCTTCCCCTTAGCCCTACGCCTTCAAGCTAAAGAGAATTGGGACACCCCTACCCCTTTACGTGAATGTGCAAAACGAGAGAGGTAGGGGTAAGCCAAAGGGCTAAGGGGTAGAATTGGTATTGGGCCTTAGTATCATCGAATACTGATGTACTTTCATAATTTGAGAGGTTTTGGTTTTAGATTTAATTTTATAAAAAATATAGAATGCAGGGTTAAACACAATTCATTCATGTTGTCCCAACACAAATTGATACAACTTAAGTTAACTTAACACTATTAACAAAATTATGTGGATTGAACATAAATAAATTAAGTTGTCACAATGAAATATCAAGAATTGTGTTGTTTCAGTTCATTTTTAAAAAAGTAGCTTATTTTTATATATAGTCGACTTTTAGTTGAGCCAAATTTGGCATTAAAAGTGCTGCATGTAAGTTTTTAACTCTTCTAAAGCATAAATATACCATATGTTTGCAGATATTTAAGAAACATGTTAAATGAACTTACTTGTTCATCGGAAAAGCAATGCTTAAGTCAGTTTCTCAGTTAATGTATGTGTGTTCCGTGTTGGAAAGTCTATCTTTGTTTTGGTCTGTGTAACTCTGCCAGCTTTAACTAATCCATTTTAACTAATTATATTTCAGATTTTTTATTATATTATTATTAGTTTTTAATTAGGAAATAATATAAATATTACACGCATAAACATTAGCTGAACACCTTACGTGGCAGGGCTGGATCCTCAGGCATTCTCGCTTCGGTTGGTGTAGTCAATCTGGCAACCTGCATTTGAATCAAGTTGTTGTTGGAGGGGCAGAGTGAAATAACCCTACAGTATTTTGCATTTGGACTGCAATACCTAGTTCAATCCTACATACAGTAAACATGCACAGAGTTGAACATCACTGAAAAGGCATGGACACAGCTGTTTTTGCTAAATTTTATTTAAATGAGACGTATTTAATAAAATCACGCAATGCATTTTACTAAATGCTAGTTTACTAACATTATTATTGCATTATTTAACTCCTAAAAATGTTGTCTTAAAGTCTTAAATGCTCTGCTTAAAATGTCTGCAGTTGTTTTTGCCAGAAGAAGGCACCACAGAAAACAGAGTCTGTAATATAAGGTAGAAGATATTTTCCACGAGCATTTATTAGGAAGGCCAAAGGAACACACTATCTGAACATATTGCTTGCCAAATAAGTTATTTTTAATTTGCTCCATGTATTAAAAGATGAAATGCAACAAACAACTATGGTGAGTCACGTAATACCAGCACAATTGTAGTTCCCTCAGACAGCATGTGATCTGTTCCTCTTGCACCTGAACTATCAAAAACACAAACAGTTATCAACATATACACCTTGTGGACTATCTCACATAAATACAGACTGATATGGCTGACTTTGTTCAGAATTGAGTGGAGGGTTACATTTATATCTCCTAACCAACACAGGAAGCATCTTGCGGCACTTGTTCAAGAAAATAAAGTGCAGTAAGCTATGATAAGTGTGTGTTTGAAGCTTTACTTGTGTTTTATTGTCTTTATGCTGCTATAAAGACAATTGCAGTACAAAAAAAATCAAACAAATTGTCCTTTAGGCACCAACTAAACTGTGAAAACTCTCTAATCTGAGGTCTTTTCCTCCTCTGCAGATCCTGTCGGCGCTACAGAAAGACGAGTTATCTCGGCGACAGAGACTGCGCAGTAAACTGGAACAGGTTATCGACACCATGGCTCTGACAAGCTGAGAAACCCTCCCCCTCTGTCCGCCCACCTCAGCGGTCTCCCCCTGACCTCCAGACCCCGTCCCCAAGCCTCACACACACATACACAAACACATACACACACATACTAAGCTAACGGACTGCAAGGACAGAAGCAGTACACTGGAGACCCCTCAGCCCAGGGTGGAAATCCTCGTTTATCACTTCCTTTGAACTCAACACTCACCAGAATGTCTCCCCCGGACGCCACGTCCAACCAATAGGACTTTTTTTGGGATTGTTTTTTTCCATTTCGGAGTTTGTTGAGCCACTTTTGTGTGCTTTTACTCACCAAGGATGTCTTGTATTATGAGCCAGAAGACCTTAAAAGCCCATGAAGGATAAAAGTGGTGATTTTTTCCTTTTTTTTCTTCCCACAATCGGAGTTTTATTTCAGCGCTTAATTTCGTGTTAAATAGTTTTGCTCTTCGGGTTGATCGAACAACTCCCTCACTCCAGTCTCCTGCCACTTGTGTTACTGCTGAATTTGCACAATTTACAGGAACTACAACAAATGAAAATGATATAAATATATATATAAATGTGTATAGATATATAAATACAACTGCATTTTTATACGAAAAGAGTGAAAAGACGCGTACAAAGTTTTCCATTTTAACATAGAAAAAGAGTAAGATGAATTTGATATGTGAAACAAAGACTGAACTATGAAAAAAACAAAACAATATTGAAAAAAATGTCCTGTGCCATGTTTTATTTGAATGTTGTTTAGTGCAAAAAAAAGAAAAACAATTTTCTTTAGATAAAACGTGCTTTGATTTAAATGTTGACTACCCTAGTGACTGAAGAACTGAGAGTGAAAAAAAATGTGCAAAAAAAAAACAAACTCAGACAAATGTGTTCCCATGTGGTACCTTAGTGTTTTTTGGAGGAAAATATCCTCGTGAAAAACAAAGGGTTCATTGTTTAGTTGGTGGATGAATCTGTGTATTTAGTTTGTACACTTTTTTCAACTTTTATTGCTATTATGGTTTGAGTCTGAAAGCCACTTGAGGACATATCCTTTGCTATTCCGTGCGGAAAAAAACATGATTGATAATTAACAATTGGCCGTTTTCATCTTGCGTTCATTTCTCATTTTCAGACGTGAGCACTCTTAAGCCTCGGTAACTTTTGCACAAATCAGTCTAGAATGAAGGAAAACTTGAGATTGAAGAACCTACGAATGTGTTCCGTTACTGATGATGTCATTCCGAGAAGGTTCTGTGACATCACAGTAAATGTAGCAAATGTTAATATCATGCAGTTCCATCTCTCTTTTAACTGTCTCTACTTTTTTTTTAAGCTTAAAGTGAAACTTTGGCACACAGAACGTGTTTTAAAGCCGAATGATCACACGCGAATGTTTCCCTCTTTAGTAAGTTAGTAGTTAAAGGGAATAGTTTACACAAAAATTAACAGTTGCTCTTAGTTTACTCTCACTCAGGGCATCTGGTGTTCAGTTGACTGTGTTTTTAGTAGAACATTAAAGATTTAAGAATAAAAAAAATAATAACATACAGATAAAACTAAATGAGTTCATGTGGATTTTGATGATACATTGAGATCTGTAAAAAATATAGGATTAATTAAAGCATTACTGCTTTAAATGCTCATTACAATAAATAGATGTTACTTTTGTTTTATCATTCATGTTATGAATCACAGTTTTAGCAAAAATCTGACTGATGAAGTCACCTACATCTTGAATGACCTGAGGGTGAATAAATTAACAGCAATTTTTAATTTCTGGGTCATCTATTCCTTTAAACCCAAAGCTGATCACAAAGGCAGTGCATTGTAAAATGTGTTTCACTTCTTAGAAAAGTGTGTGAACCCGTTTATGTTAAAGCGATTGGTTGACTAAAAAAGTGAGTAAACCTGTTGCCTTAAAATTAATAAGTAAATGAATTATCTGCATCATTTTAAAATTAAGTTAGATCACCTTAACAGTTACAACGGGTTTATTCTCTTTAAAGTGGAGGAGGAGAACTCAGGCACATTTACATTGTTTTGGTTCATATAAAATATATTAAACTCGATTGTCTAAACTCGAACATGGCAAGTTTTACTATAGCTTTTAGCGCAAGGGCGCCGCCATCTTGGAATATTGCTGTGTTTGACGTCCTGTGGTTGGTTCTGTTCCCTCAGCTGAACAAATACAGTGGAAGTAATGGACTGAACATGGAGACTGGACAGCTAAATTGAACAGAATGCGTGAAGTTGTGCAAATATAAGCATCAAAGTGGTGTCTAGTGATGCGCTTTGGTCCACTCTCTCACGCTGGTGCAGCGCTGCCTGACAAGGAGATTTACATTCAAACTCAACTATTAAAATGATACTTGACCCCTTGTTTTATTAAGTCATGTCTTTGTGGATTATGTCAAGACATATTCCCTTTTCAAGTCGATCAACTCGATCTCCCAACATGTATGAAGGACGTAAAGAACTGCCATGTGAAAAACATCGCAGATCTTAGTTTGGCTTGAACACGAAAAGTCGTGAGGGCTGTAGTAGTGAAAATTGAATTTACCCGTCCTATTACGTCTGTACTGGACCTTGTTGGAACCATGGGTTAAACCCAGACAGGCAGTCAGGCAGCGTAATAGAGAGTGTGGACCAAAGTACATGAATAAATAAAGATAAAATAATTAAATAATACTTGATAATAAATAATTAAATGGGAAATGCTTTTGTTTGCACCAGCCATTGTGTGAAATTAGGCGGTCCAGTCTCCGTGTTTAGTCCATTACTTCCATTGTATCTGTTCAGCTGAGGGAATGGAGCCAACTCTGTGACGTCAGACACAGCGATATTCCAAGATGGTGGTGTCCTAGCTCTAAAAGCTATAGTAAAACATACCGTTTGCTACAAAATGGTTACTATAATCGGGTTTGTTTAATATATTTTCGTTAAAGTGGAAACCAATTTACAAAATAATGTAAACTTGATTGAGTGCTTCACTTCCACTTTAAGTAAAGTCAAGTTTTCAATGGTTGTACCGACCTTTTTTTTCAGTAAAGGAACAAATCACTTTTTACAATATAATTATTGTCACGTTCTTAAACGTCCATTATGTCAGCACAATTTTTTTGAAGGGGGGGAAGTAGATCCATTTTATAAAATGTATTTATTTTTTGCTCATTTAAGCTCATAAGCTACTCAGCTTCCAGATGTCGTTGGTTTATGCGCTTCTTTTTCTCGCTCGCTCCTGTTGATTTTCAACAATCCACTAACTCCCTTCCATCAAGATCAGTGATTTGCAGTGTTACAAATACAAATGTGAAGCGATCCTCAAAGTCGAACTGTTTCAGGGGCATCAAGCGGATGAAGTGGAGCTCTGCTTTACTTTTCTTCGCCATCTTGGTTGTTGTTGGAGTTTCTCTTTATCCTCTCTCTTGCGAGCGTCAGTAACTCTGCGAGGACGTGTGTTGCAGCGACTACGCTTTCATGTGCTGCAGCAGTTCTCTTAAAGTCAGTCATGTTCAAACAAGAGAAAGCCTCTCCTCCTTTGGCTTTCCTCTGAGATTAAAGCAGAAGTAGACTTTTCTGAGATGCGATAGAAACGTCTTTGAAAGATTTAGGTCAGAAACCCAATGAGAGAAAGAGCGAGTCGTGCAAACACAACGTTTGACTGGCTTTTTTTTTTTTTTACCTCAGCCATACGTCAGGGTTCGTTCCAGCTGGGAAGGTAATAAAGAATCGCTCTTTACGCTTTTATTTATTTTGGGATGACGCTTATTGATTTGTACGCCATTTCTCCTAATCAAATGGGAGCAGGTCTCCACAACTCTCCACGACGTATCTTCCATGGTAAAGACAATCCCTCCTTGGACTTGAGATGTAGGAATTGCCTTCGTTTTGTTTAGTCTTCGAAGATTTAGATCGATGTTGGATTTGTTTGCTTGGTAATGTTAAGCTTTCAGCAATCGCCTCTGTCATTAGTTTAAGTGCAAGTTGAAGGAACCATCAATGAAGTAAATAGAAGATAGATGGACTTCCTACACATTTTTGGAAGCGTTTGTCTTCATTTTAAGCGTTAGAAAGGAAAACGTTGGATGTATTGGTGACTTGGATCCATCCGTCCGGCTTTTCTCACTTAAGTTCATTCTCAGTAGATGAGTTTCTGCATGCTTTGACATTACAGAACACGAGCATGCTGTTCTACTTTCATTCCAAAGGCCGATGATGTTCATTCTACGTATCATCATGTACGATCTGACCATGATTTGTTTTTAATTTTTCTATTGTCTGAAGATCTCGATGTGCTTTTGCTTTGTGCTACGTTGGCGGGATTTTGGTGATTGGTGATTGTAAAGCAGCTGGTTGCATTGTGCAATGTCTCAGGACATGTGTTTCACCTTGATGTCGTCTTTGCCTTTTCGTTCGATTTGTTTTTAATGACGAGTGCTATCTTGGATTTCTTTCAATCGTTTTATAGATGTTGAGTTGTGGAAAACGTGGAACTCTCTCCGGAGATCCTTTCAGAGATTTCGCTGTGTAAAGTATTTGAGTGATGCTTCTCGTTTTATGAACTACTTTGAGTACAGGAACAAACAAACACACTAAAAAAGAAGATGTAGAGGGAAAACAAGCTGAACAGAAGGTGTTTCAGACTCACAGAGCTTTCGTTTCGCACAGAGTGCCTTGTCAACTCCTCTCTCGTTTTTCTCAGCCGCCTCCGACCCTTCCATTACCCATAATCCATCTCTTTCAATACGCCTCTTTATCGCTATCTGGCCACATCCTTTTTCTTACACTCCTCCTTCTCAGTCCAAAAAACCAATCCGGTTTTTGATTTCCCGCTCATGGTGTTTCCAGATTGAAGAAGAAAAAAACAATCCTTTTTTGGAAGGATGAATTAACTTAAGCGTAGGAACAAAATGTGAGCATGTAGATTTCAAAGAAAACGAAAACTAAAGAATTTTAATACTTTATTAATTCTGATACCTTTTGAAGAGTTTCAGACTTGAATCAACTGTGACAGGTTGGCTGTTAAATGCTCATTGTGTAAATATTGTGCTCTTTCCTATTTTGCAAATTTATTATGTGTAAATAAACATGCATCAAGGAGAGATTAAACATTTTTCGCTAAAAGTGTTTGTGTCCGTGGTCTTCTGATTTAAACTGACTTTGGCTGTACGAAATTGCCCACTACTCAGTAGGGACTGCATTTGAATGTATTACTCTGCTGTTAGAAAGGTACGTTCTATACAGTATGAATGTGAGTAGTATGAATAGAACTCAGACGTACTACAGTACATCTACCCGTGTCAGTTGAATCGCTTCATTCCCAATTCAATTCATTCATGTTTATTTCTATAGCACTTTTACAATGTAGATTGTGTCAAAGCAGCTCAACTTAGAAGTTCTATTAAACTGAAACAGTGTCAGTCAAGTTTTAAGAGTTGAAGTTCAGTTTAATTCAGTTTAGTGTGGTTTAAATTTCACTGCTGAAAGTACAAACACTAAAGAGGAAAGCCATCTATGCGCAGCTCCACAAGTTCCGAACAAAACAAGCCCGTGGCGACAGCGGCAAGGAATAAACTTCACCTATTGACGAAAGTGAAGGGGGAAAAAACCTTGAGAGAAACCATGCTCAGTTGGGCATGACCATTTCTTCTCTCAAACTTCTTGCGCAGAACTGCAATCTTGGTGCCGGTGGCTGGAGACACTGGAGTCCATCGTGGAGAAGCTGCAGGTGTAATTAGGTCACCGGTGGGTGTTCAGGCTGGTCCATGGGATCAATGGGAAGACTTGTCTGTCACTGTAGTCTTTCAGGATTCTCTCCGCTCCTCCATGAACGCCACAGAATCTGCTCAGGATACGGCCTAGTCCAGGATTATGGACAACATAGTTCATCGGATGCGCACTTAAGAATCTCGCTGGAAGTAGTAGGTCATCCGGGTACTTCTCACACACTGTTTTTCGTATTCTATGAGTTAGGACATACTACTCTGATTGCATACTGATTTTAGCGTACTATATAGTATCGAAGCATGTGATTTCAGACCGCCTACGTTTCACTGTTTTATATTGTTCTGTACACCTTGGTGTGTTTTAAAATGTTGTAACATTAGCAAACTTTTGTTTGTCAGTAGCCTAGTGATAAGTTACTTTTCAAGAAATTAGCATTTTTGTTGGTTAGTCTATCATTGATCCAAGGCTTATCGAAATGACTGGATTTTGAAGGCCAAAAAAAATACTACTTTATACTGTGTTTTTTAAAGGCATCATCTAGTGGATCAGGGAAGACTAGAATCCATTGTGACATTGTATACATTTACTTGTGTTATGTTCATTTAGGAAAGAAAAAGCCAGCAGCTTGCAGAGAGCTAGCCGGCAGCTAGCTCTCTGCAACTCTCACATGGTTGCCCACTGAAGCTAAGCAGGGCTGCGCCCGGTCAGTACCTGGATGGGAGACCACATGGGAAAGCTAGGTTGCTGTCGGAAGTGGTGTTAGTGAGGCCAGCAGGGGGCACCCAACCTGCGCCGTCTTTCGGATGAGATGTTAAACCGAGGTCCTGACTCTCTGTGGTCATTAAAAATCCCAGGATGTTATTCGAAAAAGAGTAGGGGTTTAACCCCGGCATCCTGGCCAGATCTGCCCACTAGCCTCTGTCCATCATGGCCTCCTAACCATCCCCATATCATACTTGGCTTCATCACTCTGTCTCCTCTCCTGTGGTGTGTGGTCTGGTGCAAAATGGCTGCCGTCACGTCATCCAGGTGGATGCTGCACACTAGTGGTGGATGTGGAGATCCCCCCCATTGTTTAAAGCACTTTAAGTGTCCAGAAAAGCGCTATATAAAATTTAAGGAATTATTAATTATTATTAATTAAGTTAAAAGTTGTGGGGGGAAAAGCATACGTTGGCTTCAGGAAGTCAATAAACTGAAATGCTTGCATTTATTTGACTCTTAAAGCTTTAAGCTACAGTTTTATCACAGATAGGACTTACAGCTTTCCTAAAAATGTCTATTAAATCACACTTATACAGACAAGTTCAAATGTGTTTCAAAGTTCAATGTGAAACACTAACATGTTTTACATTGCATCAGAAACACAATAGCAATGTGCTTAATCATGCTAAGCTGTCAAATGTTAGCAATGTGTTAATTCAAAACATAAACAGCCTGATGAAGTGTTGACAATTTGATAATTCACGCTGAAATTAAATGAACAAGTTAAATTATGTTAGGAACATGCTATCAAAGTCATGCTAGACACATACTAACAATAAGCTAAAACAGGGAAGCAACATGTTAAATCTATCTATCTATCTATCTATCTATCTATCTATCTATCTATCTATC
>CAIGQQ010006052.1:2371421-2384557 GCA_903798035.1 Danio albolineatus | reverse complement strand
TTTAGTTTAGTTTAGTTTAGTTTAGTTTAGTTTAGTTTAGTTTAGTTCGAGCCCCAATCAGACACACCTGGGCTAGCTAATTAACCTCTTAAGCTGTGGTTACGCTGCACTTTTAGCCACAGACTTCCATTCATACGCATACCCATGCGAATGCAACAGACTGGAAATGCAAGCTCATGCGACAAGTTTGCTGTGTTGGAAAGTTCAAGCTTGGTAAACTCTGACTTGCAAAATCACATCACGTGGCTGCGTGAGACCAGTCAAAGATTAAAACGTGACCTCTCTGGAGAGAAATGCAAAATATGGACCAATAGCTCACTTTTTTAAATGTCTAATCATTTGGTTTAATCTAAACTTTTCGCAGCGTCGAACATCAGAATTTCGCAGGCTCAACTTGACTGTGGCATTACTAGGCTTTTTAGAAACATCCATGCAGGTGTGTTAAGGCAAGTTGGAGCTAAAATCTGCAGGACACAGGCCCTCCAGGAACGAGTTTGGGCACCCCTGGGTTATACCCTTTTCGACTGCTTATGAAGTGGGTGGTGTTACAGAAAGGGTGGGACATAATAAACAAAATGTCTTTTATCAGATTGTTGCTTGCTTTTAGGGTAAGCGTAGGGTTGCGCAAAGTGAGGCTTCATGAAACACTGAAACAATCTAAGCAAGTGTGTCAAAGCTTCGAAACATTGAAAACAGTCTCTACAGTGACTGTGGTCATTTTTTCAGCAAAGAATCAGTTGAGCAAATTGAGGTATTTAACAGACTGTAAAAAATATGGACGTAGTGTTTGTGACGCCACCCACAGGTTTCTGAAGAGCTTAAATGAAGCTTACCGTGGGCGTGGTCAGCCGTCGCCATCTTGAAAGTGTGTCTTTCTCGGATAATCGAAAATGTGCATATAGGTGAATCAAGGCGGAGTTGAGTCGACTGTTTGCTGAAACCATGGAGACCATCCCACCACCCATGACATTTGAATCATTTGAACATCTCAGCGTACTATCGAGGTAAATTAACCCGAAACTACACAACAAAACTTGAAATAATAACTGTTGTTAATATTATTATCGCTCTCTGTGGCAAGTCGGTTTGACTTTTACTCATTCTCAGGATATGCATTCTTGATATCAACAATTAAATCCTTAATATCAACATGCAGCAATTCTGAAATTTCTTTCGTTTAAAATAATTAAATTGTTGATATCAAATATGAATAATATACATATTAACAAAAAATATTCTTGATATAAAATGATTAAATTAAATAAACAATATTTTTTTTAATATAAAAAATTCACATTTATGTTCATTAAAGCACAAATGTAATTGTTGGAAGTGATATTGTTTACTAGTTGAAATGTGATTAGTAATGCTAGTAAAATGTGACTTTTGGGTTTATTTACTAACACAATAAAGTATTTATAAATCATAGTTCAACATTTAGTAATTTGTAAATATACATTGCAATGGCAAAAATGATTGAGGTCATCTCCAAGTATTAAGTCGATATATTAATTATTGTGACTGTCCTATTCAACTATTTATTGCGTTTTCTTATACCACTTTTCTGTAAAAGGTGTGTTGGTATTCTGCACACACACGTCAATAATTAAAACACATACTTCCAATATAGGTTGTAGTAATCATTAAGCTATTTATAAAATGCAAAGATGTTATAAAATAAACACATTAAGAGTGTTTGTTTGTTGAAATTAATTTTAAAATCGGTTTTATTTGTGTTGTGCAGCGCATATTTGTAATTTGTATATTTGCAAAGTCTTCATGCATAGTTTATATTGTGAAATGGGGGGAAACAATAAATCGCTGTATGAATGCTGTAATATTTAAATAATTTTCGGTTAACAACGCGTAAAAGGTAATGTACAATCAGGAGAAGAAGCAGGAGCGACCGTGACCTGAACGGGGCTGTCTCGAAACACTTTAGACACGTGACCTGGGTGTTTCGAATCACCTTAGCCACGTCACCTGGGTGGTTCGTATCATGCTTTGGTGCAGTGTTTCGAAACGCTTGCGATTCGCGATCTCGACACTGTGCTGAAATGTCAGCTTCACGTCAGCCATCTATAGGTACGTGTGGTTTGTAGGGATTTGTTAGTTGCCTGTTAGTTGCTGTGGATTTAACGCAAAAAAATGTTCCATGTTTTCAGACCTTAAATAATGGGGGAAAAGACAAAAGGAAATAAGATATTTTACTTCCACCAACAGTTTAGTTTCTTTTTTAAGTAAACTGCACAAAATACTGTGTGTCATAGTGTCATTTCAAACCATAAATGTATTTATTTATTTATTTATTAGCACAACAATTGAAGATATTCTCAAGATAAAGATAGTGAACATTTATTGTTAATAACCCATATCTAAATATCAATTCGCTGGTTTTTTGAGTTTAATTAAATATATATTCAAAAATGACCGATTTTATAGGCCTTGATTAAATCTTCTCGATGATATAATGAGATTCCTAGTGTATGAGGGAATCTCTGTGTGTTTAATTTAAAAAGCAGGTGTCAAAAGACCAGCTGTGTTCATTAGGCCTAGAAATGTAAATGCAGCCTAAATGAAGAGGTACTTTTAATTTGACATGTCTCGACAGGAACAGATGTCATCATTTAAGACTTCTGGTCATTGTTTCCTGGAACACAAACTGGGAGTATTGGGAGAGAGAGAGATGAACAGCAGCTGTGAATCCAGGTTTGTACCTCCAGAAATAGCACTGACTCTCCAAACGCATTTCTTCAGGTGTCTTTAACCTGCTTTAAATCAGCTCTGAATATTATTTTTGTTATTTATATTCCCCTTCTCAGTTCACCTAACAAACCAAGAGATTACAGCTCTCTTTTGGGAAAATAAATACTGTCCATAGTGGAATTGCTTTAGGAGAATATGCTTTATTTTATTTTATCTTATATGCAAGTGTTTTTATCTAGCTCTTATGTTTTGGTTTAGTATTTTTTTTCTGTCTCTTTAATTCTAATACATAAATAAGGCATTTCAATAACCTTTTCATTGCCATTAAAGTGGAATTACTGAACCCAATCATAAAAAAACGATCGATAAAGGAAAAAATGTCAAACAGATTTAAAGGATTTTACATCAGATGTCTTCACAGAGGGTTTGCGCTTGCGTCAAGGTTTGATCAGTTATATTCACGATTATACTAACAATCAAGGGTGTAAATTTGCTTTGAGAAGTGCGGGTGGGTAAAATTAGGAAGAAAAATTAAATCCTATTTTCATACATTAAGGAAATATGGTAGTACAAAATAGGTTTATTATTGTCATTATTATTTTTAAAAAGTGATACAGATATTATATATCATTAGGAGGTTACAACAATTTGGAGTGAGTCAAGATATTCTGGAGATGGTATACAAGAACTTGGCTGAAAGTGTTGTGAAATTTAACATGATTGGATGGTATGGACTGTTGCCAATTAAGGAAAAGCAAAAACTGTGTTGAGTATTGGCATGGGCCGGTATAAGATTCTGACGGTATGATAACCTTGGATAAAAATATCACAGTTTCACGGTATAATGGTATTGTGTTTACTGCTCTAAAATATATTCTTTTTTTAATGTCTGGCTGAAAAACAAAACCTTTTCCCCCATGCAACAGAATATATTTTATTTTGAGAAACATTTAAAGTATTTTGGAGCAGTAAACATGTCAGACTAAATAATTCAAGTGAATCATTGACTTCTGATGTCTTCTTTTGTTTCAAAAACACAGATGTCTTTACAATTTAAACCTAAAAAACTTTTTAAAAAAATGTAAATAAAAAAAAAATCTTACTCCTACCTTAGGAACGGTATAGCAGAAAATTTTGGCGGTAAGAAAACCTCGACTTTTCCAAACCACGGTATACCTTGAAAATGGTTATTGTCCCATGCCTAGTCGAGTAGTAAAAATTGCCAGTGCAATTGTAGGTAAAGTGCAAAGAGAGGCAAATTAAATCTATTCAATGAGAATTAAACAGAAAGCACATGTCATTATTGAAGATTGTTTCCATCCCTTAAATATAAAATTTCAGCTCTTGCCATCAAAAAGATGTTTCAAGCAACCTCAAGTAAAGAAAATGTGTATCAAATGTCCTTTGTGCTGACTGCCACGAGAATTTTAAATGCTGGGTACTAAGTACGTAAGGGGTTTTAAATAGGTTTGTAATTTGATATATATGATGACATTGATTGTATTTGTGTTGGCTGTCTTTATGTGATGTGTGTATTGTGAACACTGATGTGGTTTGTGTTTAGCCAAAGATAAATTTCCACTTGTGGGCAATAACGAAAGAGAGAAATTTAATTTCAAACTAGCCTAAAAGAAGCTTTATGAACTGTACAGTATATGCTGAATCCCTATTTTTTTAATATCAGTTGCAGATAGAACGCTCAGCAAAAATATGTAGACTAATTGTATAAAAATGTTGATAGTTTTTTTAATGAATGGTATTTTATGCTGGGAATTTCATCATTGTCTGAAAAGATTGTTTCAACTGAAATACTGAGAGCATACATGCAAAGTTATTGGAAGCGGATGTGCACATCAACATTTGCAGACTCTTGCTTGGTCATGGTCTTTCGTGATGATGGTGCGTGGTTAAAATCAGCAATGGTAAATATTTCCCAAGTGGAATTTATGCCCCAGCTGGCAATACAATGATGTAAACAACAGTGTGAATTGCACAGTTAATGTAGTGCTAAATACATTATTCTGCATACTTATGCTGTCCACACCACAGAAAATAAGTGTGAAAGTGTCTGCTAAATTACATCAGAAGTTATTTAAATTTGACTAACAGAATTGAGTAGGTGGTAAAAAATACCGCGAGCAGTGTTGATAAAGCTATTAGGCTAATATTTGATTTACTTAACCAGAAATAAGAACAAATATGAGTGTTGTCAAGGTTCTTGCTCTGGAAATTTTACTTCAGTTAGCCAATTACAAACTTTTGCTCGTACTTTCTAGGCATGGATCAGCACAAGATTCTGACGGTATGATAACCTTGGATAAAAAATATCCTGGTTTCACGATATTGTGATTACTGCTGTAAAGTATTTTTTTTAAGTGTCTAAAAAACACAATATGTTTCAATTTGTTTCAAAAACACTGATTTCTTTACAATTTAAAACAGCATTTTTGGATATCTTTTCTGCTGGAGATGCTGTTGTCCTAAAACAACAACAACAACAACAACAACAACAAATGTAAAAGAAAAATCTTACACATACCTTAGGAACAGTATTTCAGAAAATTTTGACAGTTTAAAAACCTTGACTTTTTCCATACCACAGTATACCTTGACAACAGTTATCGTCCCTTTTCTAGCCATTCATTCATTCATTCATTCATTCATTCATTCATTCATTCATTCATCTATTCATCTATCCATCCATCTATCCATATATCCATTCATCTATCCATCTATCTATCCATCTATCCATTCATCTATCCATCTATCTAATCACCATTGTTATATTAAGTATGCGAACAGTATATTTATATATTGAAGATCTTTATGTGGAGGTTAAAATATTTATGAAGGATTGAGTTTAATTACCAAAAATGATAGTATAACTGAATATATATATATTTATTAAAGAAACTGTCACATTATGATTTGTAAAAACATTATTATTATTTTTTTTAAATAATCGATCTGCCAATCAAATAAATGAAGACCATTGGTTAATCAAGTTGCACCTATGTTGTAACAAAATGTTTACTGGTAATTTTCAGCCAAGACAAATAACATGTAAAGAACATTTTGTGATGACCTGGCCCACAGCACTCTAGCAACGTGCATCATGGGAAATGGTTTAGAGATTGTTTATGTGTTATATTAGTTAAATACATGGGTTGTTTTTGTTAACTTTATGCGTGGTTTTGTTTGAGTTGGCTTCTGTGATTTAAGCCAAGATTATTATTAAGATTTTTTTATAAAATATTTGGCCATCAGCATCAACTAGGCTGGTGTGTAAAGGAAGCACCCCAGTGTTATGGCACTCTTTGGGACCGTTCAAGGTCTGAGCTTAGAGTAAGGTCAAGTGATGCTGCTTCCTCCTATTCCCGTTTAATAGGAGACAGACATCAGAGGCATTTAGGGTCGTGTGATATATGGGACACAACACACAAGTGTTCTTGTTACCGTGATGATAAACATAAAGTTACTCGCTGTAAATGCTAGCATCTTGCTAGCTGTTTTAGATTGATTAAACCATTTAGCTATGTTATGTTAGTTCCAGTTGTCCATGTACAGCAATTATTACAATTTGTAGGTAATTTATTTATATTAACTACAGTGTTCTTTGTAGAATGGGACAGTTGCACAAATAATAAACTACATGAAATTAACCCAAAAATAAATGAAAGACACTTAGCAAGTTATAATTTTGAGACCAGGCATGAACAGACTGTCTAGATGTCGAATTGGACATTCTAGATTTGGATTTACTTAATAATGAAGACCTAAATGTAGTAACTGCCAGGCTGTTCTTCCTATCAAACATGTCTTGTTGGAATGTGAAAGTTTTAATACAATTAGACAACATTTTTATAAGGAGACTAGAAGGGTCTTAAATTATTTATCAAGAATTGAGCTGAAAAATCATAATTAACTTTGAATATATTTTTGTGCGAATTTTATTTATTTATATTTTATGTATTTATCGAAGTAACTTTTTTATTGTAATATGAATTATTTTTTTATCATATAAAATTTTTGTGTATATCCATCTTGCCATGAAATAGCTGTAAGTTGCTAATGTGGCAATACATAAATAAATAAATAAATAAATAAACAATGTCCTTTGTTCTGGCTAGCTTTGCTATATCCCCTATTCAGTGTTATTTACCACTCTCCAGCTCAACTTCCTCCATATTTCCCTCAATCCTCCTTGTATTTCTCTCTTTAGGCATCTCTCTCTCTCAGCTCAGGGCCTCCAGCTGATAGACAGATTCTTGAATGGCTGATGGTCAGAATAAAGAGACACAGATGTGGACAATTATCTCCGGTTCACTCATGCGCGCCGCACGCGTCCCTCTCCCCGGCTCTGCGCAGCTCTCGGCGGGTCTCCGAGGACAAGATCGACCCCTGGAAATGATCATCACACCTGCGTGAAGGTAATAAGATGGCGGTTTTGAGAGCCGGTGTGATTACCAGGCTCGCAGGCGTGGAGTGTGATTGGCAGTGGAATGTAGACGGTGTGATTATGGGGCGACGAATCTTGGCTGTTATTTCTCCTGGTGCAAAGGTGTTGAACGTGTGGATGCTGGAAATATGTCGAAGCATCAGTTCTAATAGCTGACTCAGTCCATTATATGACACAGTGTTGGCGTGTGCCATCTGTATATGTCTTAGTGACGAGTTTCGCCCAAAAATCTCCAAAAACAGATTGACTGACATCATCTTCAAAGAATTAGTCATTTCATATATGATTTTTCAGAAACTGTTATAAAATCAAGAGTACATTATTTTTTTTGTATGTATATAAACTACATGACAAAAAGTCCGTAATCAGTAACTATTCTGATGACGTTTTACTTACAGTGTATATATCTGTGTATGAAAATATATTACTTTTTTATTTATATATATACAGTTGAAGTCAGAATTATTAGCCCCCTTTGAATTTTCTTTTTATATATAATTTCCCAAATTATGTTTATCAGAGCAAGGAAATTTTCACAGTATGTCTGATATATACATATATATATATTTTTTTTTTTTCTGGAGAAAGTCTTATTTGTTTTATTTCGGCTAGAATTATTTTTTAAAGTCATATTAAGGTCAAAATTATAAGCCCCTTTAAGCTAATATATTTTTCAATAGTCGACAGAACAAACCATTGTTATAAACTAACTTGCCTAATTACCCAAACCTGCCTAGTTAACCTAATTAACATAATTAAGCCTTTAGTTGTCACTTTAAGCTGTATAGAAGTGCCTTGAAAAATATCTAGTAAAATATTATCTGCCATCATGGCAAATATAAAATAAATCAGTTATTAGAAATGAGTTCTTAAAACTATCATGTTTAGAAATGTTGAAAAAAAAACTTCTCTTTGTCAAACAGAAATTGGGGAACAAAAATAAACGGGGGCTTATAATTAAGTTTTTTTGTATTATCATAACGCGCACATTTGTTTATTTATTTATTTATTTATTTATTTATTTATTTATTTATTTATTTATTTATCGCAACACTTAACAACAATATTGAATATTTTCCCAGTATTGTGCAGCCACATAATACATGCAGTACACACACAGTTATGGTAGGGAGAGTTTTAGTTGGTCCATGAAGCCAAATCTAAAATTATTTTGCATGACATTTAAATGCCCAATATGTATTTTAAATATTTAAAGCAAAATCATATGAAATTCGGTTGTTTATTCATTATTTTTTTAAAAGGATGTAAAAAAAGTATAACATTTATACAAATTATGATTAATTTACTTTCTCTGTCTTCATAAAAAATATGTAATGTAGCATGACACAAAGTAAATGTAATTACGGGCCTTATTTTGCATTTGTTGCAATAAATACAAATCTTTTTGGAAAATATTTCTTAAAAATGTAAACATGTCATCCATCCATCCATTTATCCATAGACAGTTTTGGTTGCTTTCAATCTCTTCTTCTGTTCATTCATTTATATATACGTTTTGGAGGCATAATTTTTTTTTTGTGACACAATTAGGCCAATTTTTTTCCATGCATCCAGAAACAATGCATTAAATTAATCAAAAGTGACAATAATGGCATTTAGCACGTTACACCCTATTTCCATTTTAGACAAATGCTGCTCACTTGAACTGTATTAATCTAAACCATCATGCAGCCCAACAATTTCCAACATTTAGCCTACATTGCCTTATGTCTTGGCAAATCTTTCTTGTTTGTATTAAACATAAACATCATTACAGTGGTTAGATTTACACAGAGGCTTTTGTAATGGTTTTACGTCATCCTCAAACTCGCTGGAAAAGGCATAGGACTTTACACAGCACTTTAAACAAACGGCGAAAGATTTCACTGACATCATTTGGCTGTCCCCTCGTTCCCTTCAGCAGCAGCTCTGTTTTCAATAACACTATTAAATTAATCATAAATTTGAAGCCAATCCTTTTAAACACTAAAATACCAAGCACTTATAAGTACTTTTAGAGCCAAACGCTCAAACAAAAGCATGTAGCTGTTTAGCCTGAACATAAATACTAAAAAATACAAGACACCTTAAAAAATAAGGTCAAATAAACCGATTTGTTTGAGAAGTTTTATAGTACGTGCCTTCGCCCGTGACTTTAAATATCAATATGTAACCAACAAAAGCAACAACGATGCAAATGAACCCAACTTAATGAGAGCACCAGCATTCTGCAATCTTTCAATTTATCAACGGGGGATTTACACTGCAGTTCTTTATGCTTCGGAGAGATAAGGGAAGCATTGCATTTTGGGATGTGAGCGCGCCAAACTGGATCTTTGAAGCAACAGAGAACCTTTCTGTGGATCCAAAGATAGTATGTACATGTGTGTGTGTGTGTTTGGAAGGGGGTCTCGGGGCTCTCTAAATCCTTCAAAGGGCTTGATAAAGCAGAATGATTTAACAGACGCTACGGCAGCTCCTGCAACCACCGGTGTGTGGACATTGATTGCAGTTATGGTGATTTTGATGTGTTGAATTCAAATGCATGTCCTCTCAGCGGTCTGTCCACACAAAGTTAGAGTGTCAAAGCAATGAAGGCCACTGTTTTCGAAGGGCGTTTCAGGACTACGACCTCCTGTTGGATAATACAAGCATGCCGTTTCAAACTAAAGTCGCAAGTCATGTGAGCAGCAGCATGGTTTTCTTGTTGAGAATATAAGCAGGTTTGTGTTAAAACACAAGTATGGAAACTCATTTTTAGAAATTAGAGATGAAATTGGATTAGGATGTGTGATGGAGTACATCTGTGGCAATTTCTGTGGCAAGTTACAATTACAAGAAAGAAATAATGTGGGAGAACGTCGCCATTTGGGGAAATGCAATTGCAATAACTGGATAAATTACATATAAATATATGTGTATATATGTATGTAATTGATCATATATGTATGTAATTGATCATATTATTTATATTATTTATTTATATATATATATATATATATATATATATACACACACACATATACATTAACATTAACTGGCCAACACTTCAAATTTCCGCTGTGGCAGGTTCGACAGACACTCCCACTAGCCACTTTGGCTGGTTGAAAATAATTTTTAAGTTGGAGTTTTCTTAAAAGCAGCATTTGACAATAAGGATGGCCATATATTCGTGCAAATGTGATCTTAGAATAGAGAAGCAGCACAACTGTCAAAACTAATTGTGTTCCAAATGAGAGGATGATCACTCGCGTGCACAGGTGATGTGATGCGCGCGACAGTTAAAAAGCGTTCGCTCCTGTTTACTTGCGCAAAGCAACCATGCCTAGAGGAAACACAACTGGTGCGATCGGTTCTCTTTGAAATAGACTGGACAAAAAGCGACAATTGTTTTGAGTCACAATCATATAAAAAAGGCAATTCTGAGAAATCTGTCTGTCTGTCTGTTTGTGTGAACCTACGCTGGTCTCACGGTTTGGTTCCGATGATCATGCCAATAATTTGGTTCAATTCGATATCTTGGTGCATCAAGGTGCATTGGCGTTGCTTTTTATAATCAATTTGATATTTTACTTATTTTGTATTAAAGTGTATCATTTATAAATGTATTTATACATTACTTATAATACAATTTTGTCCTTAATACAAGCAGTCAGATATATGAACTGTATGCCTTTTTATTTTACCTGTCTAAAAATAAAGCACTCTTTTTGAATGTATCAAACAATACTCGAGTACATGCACAGAACAACTTGAGCATTTATAGCAAATAAACTAATGTGAATCCAGCAAATAAACTAATGTGAATCCTGCTTTTTTTTTTTTTATGTTGTTAAGCGAGTTCGTAAATGCCTATGATTGATCACACGGGCTGTTTCTCAATTCCAAGAACGCAGAGAACGCACTCGTGTTCTTGTGGAGACCGGTCTTGCCAGGTCACATCGGAAGAACGAACTCAGGAGACCGCGAGGACAGAGAGCGCGTCCTGTGAGGAATGAGATGCTGCGTTATTCCTGATGGTCACATGACCCGCGCGCATCTTTAACCGAAAATTATTGAAACATTACAGCATCCATACAGTGATTTATTGTTTTTCCCCGTTTCACACTAAATACTCTGCATAAAGACATTATAAATATACGCTGCACATCACAAATAAAACAGATTTTAATACGAATTTCAACAAATAAACACCCTTAATGTGTTTAAGCCTTTATTAAGATTTTCACATTATTGTTTACTTTTACCGTCTCATTTAGGGAAACTCCTGAGGTAAATAAGTACATCTCTGAACTTATTGAATAAAATGCTGCGCTTCCCCCCTCCAGTCGCAATGAATTCTGGGACTTTCAGAGCGAGTTCAGTGCTCAGGTCTGCATCGGTGCGTCCTCGATACTGAGAACACATCCGGGAGCTTTCATGCGTCCTCCGTTCTTACGGTCTTGAGTATTGGAACTGAACTTTGGCAGCTGATGATGACGTTACACGAGAACACGAGGACGCAAGACCGCTGAAGAACGCATATTGAGAAACAGCCACGTACATCCACAAGTAACGCTATTATTGTAACAGCCAGGAGAGGAGATTAACTTTACCTCAGGAACATGCCAGTCCTGTAGGTCAAAGGGGCCATCGAGGGAGACGGAGAGAGAGAAAGAGAGATCTGTCTGCCTATTTCCCTGTAAGAGTCACAATTACAAGATTTGAAGAATCTTTTTTTTTAATTTTTTTTAATCAATATAAAAAAAAAATTCATTCATGTTTTTTTATTTCGATAAAAGTGCTTCACGTTTCCTCATCACCTCCCCTCAGATGTTGCACTGAAGTTGTGTGTTCTGCTGTGCAGTTTGGTGTGAGTTTTGCTAAGAAGAAGTCTGAGAGGGTGAGAAGATACTCTCCGGTGCCAAACAAAGTTCACGAAGCAGATCTTCATTGCAGAATGTGCGCATCCGCTGCAGAGCGAGCTGTAGTAAACTGACATCGCAGCTTTCTATGCATTTTACATGAGAGCTGTTGCCTGTCGAGGCCTTTCCTACAGTAAGCTGTTCCACGGATACACTCGCAAAACAACAAAATTGAAAAAAGCACAAGAAATGAAAGAACTGCGTCATTGTCTGATCAAATCAACCTTGCATCATGTACCTTTCCGACAGTACCCAGAATTCATCATGATCTCCTGGAAAAAGATCTGCCATATGCTGTGTTTACAAAGCAAAAATGCATTTTCTGGATGCGCTCTCTTTGTTTTTATCACGCACTGACTGCTGGCTTTGGAAAATATCGAAAATGGACAAGAGCTAAATCTTTTAATCTTCACTAACTCAGAATCCTGCCTTCAGGCACTTGAGAATGTAAATACTGAGCATTCCATAATTATACAGATTTCAGGCAAAGCAGACTGTTTACGCAAGAAAAAAAAAAACATGTCAGTGCCTTCTTCTGCTGGGTTCCAGCTCATATTCATTCCTTCGTTTATTCATTCAGTCGTTTTCCTTCGCCTTAGTCCCTTATTTATCAGGGGTCACCACAACAGAATGAACCGCCAACTTATCCAGCTTATGTTTTATGCAGCCGATGCACTTCTAGCTGCAACCAAGTACTGTGAAACATATGCAAACCCATACGCTCTCTCATTTACACACACACACGCTGTGGCCAGTTTAGTTCATCCTATTCGGTTATAGCGCATGTCTTTGGACTGTGGGGAAAACCGGAGAACCCATAGAAAACCCACACGAACACGGATAGAACATGCAAACTCCAACTGACCCATGCCAACTTGAACCAGCAACCTTCTTGCCGTAAGGAGACAGTGCCAACCACTGAGCCACCATACCACTTTTTTCCTGGTAATTCAAATTCCATTCTGTGATATCAAACCTGTCACAGACTTTATTGATTATTGTATACTCGTATTAATACTCTTTTACTTAAGTATGACATCGAGATATATATATATATATATATATAT
>CAIGQQ010006052.1:2305640-2331421 GCA_903798035.1 Danio albolineatus | reverse complement strand
GAGAACATGCAAACTCCACACAGAAATGCCAACTGGCCCAGCCGGGGATCGAACCAGCGACCTTCTTGCTGTGAGGCGAATGTGCTACTCACTACGCCACCGTGGCGCCCATTCCAGTTTCCAGTTTATTTATTTATTTTTTGTCACAGTACTGCTGTCATTTATTGCAGAATGATTATCTCAATGCCACTTGATTGTAATGAACTTAAGTATTTACATTTTAAATTACATTTTGATTATTTTGCTTTAAAACGATAGATTTATTTAAAAATGTTTTATTTGTAAAAATGCAGGGTTTCACACAATTCATTCTTGTTGTCCAAACACAAAGCGATTGTTAACTTAACCAATTTTGGTAGATTGAACATTAAACAATAAAGTTGTCCCAAAACAATCACAAGTATTGGGTCACAAGCTCATTTTAAATATATAGTTTGAACAAGCTGCAAAAAACATTTTTGGAGTGTACCAAAAACATATAACCATACTGATAATTAATGAAATTTAAATCTAAAAATACTAAGAAATAATCCATCCATCCGTCCATCCGTCCGGGAATAATTTGCAGAGGGGAATGGAGTTATTTGAATTATTTCAACATTGTTTTAAAACAAAACCTTTTCTTTAATACGATGATACACAAATGGATCCACATTCAAGCATTTCATAGTTTGATTTTAACTTTTTTTTTTTCTTTCTTTTTTCAACTGGCAGTTGTTACCTACAAATGATTTAATTTACCATAATAATTCCCAGCGTCATTCCTTGGTTAAGAATATTGTGGTTGAAGCCATCAAACTGACATAAACAGAGAAGGACTGCCACTTCAAATGTAGAAGCAAATGGTCAGACTTTGATTAAAGATTAACAAAAACTGTTTTCCAGTAGATTAACTCATGTACATATTTTAAAATTAATTTGTATTAGTTTAATTGTTGACCTACAGAAAAATCTATGTGCATGTTCTCCCCATGTTTGCGTGGGTTTCCTCTCGGTGCTCCGGTTTCCCCCACAGTCCAAAGACTTGCGCTATATGTGAATTGGTTGAACTAAATTACCCATGGTGTATGTGTGTGTGTGTGTGCATGCGAGAGTGTATGGGTGTTTCCCAGTCCTGGGTTGCATAAAACGTATGCTGGAATAGTTGGCGGTTCATTCTGGTGACTCCTGATAAATAAGGGGCTAAGCAAAAGGAGAATAAATAAATGAATGAATGAATGAATTTTAGTAGAGGATTGAAATAAAAATTCTTGGTTATTCTCCACCATTTGGTGTGCACTTAAAAATGTGTAAAAATGTAGTTTGAGCTTTCTGAAAATAAAGGCTCTGCTAGGTTTGTGTTTTAACCGTAACCTTACAGTTGTTAACCGTTGTTGAAAGGAGCAGTTGGAGCCATTTTCCTATTCTGCTTTGAAAGTGTTTTTATGCGAATGGCTTTGAGTTTGAGTGGATCATGCTGATGAAGGACGGAGGAAGAGCTTTGACATCTGTGAAATGAACAGCTCGAGCTCTCACTGACAACTTGTTCCTCATTAAAGCAAAGGAGGTACAGCTCAAAATCTGCAGGAATTTGGAGGTGGAGGATATTTTACAGTTCAAAGATTGGTTGGTTGGATTCTGTGGTCGGGTACAATACCCATTTATACCAGTACAAAACCACTGAAATGAATAAAAAGCATTCAGGCTTTTGTTGAATAGCTGATACTATATGTGCTGCAGTCAAGTGGGGTGGAAAGTAACAGGAGCATGTGCAAAAATGCTCCACAAATTGAAAGAAAAATGGCACTGCACTTTCGAACTGTCAAACTATTTAGAAAAAACCTGGAAACAATAGGTTATTTTGCATCACATGGTTTATTATATGCCGCCTTTTTTCTTTTGTTTCAGCCATTTAATTGAACTTTTCTCCCTTTATGAGCAAAAACTTTTGGAAGTCTATAAAAGCGGTTTGCCATGTCTTATTTTGGTCTGTTTAAACCAGTGGTTCTCAAGCTTTTTTCTCCAAGTACCACCCCAGAAAAAAATAGTCTCTCCAAGTACTACCATAATAACCGGTATTGAAGTACAGTTGCATATCTAATTAAGCAGCTACAGCACTGCACAGTTCAAAAACAAGGCGGATTTATTCTTCTAATTAAGAATATTTATTATTGTCAGCCACTTAAATCAAAGGTTTAGCCTATTAAAATCAATTTACTGATCACATTACGCGTCAAAGGGTTAAAAGTGTGTTCATTTTTTTTACTTTAATTATTCAGCAATTCCTCCACGTACCACTAGAAGGAAGCTTGTGTACCACTAGTGGTACGCGTACCACAGTTTGAGAACTGGTTTAAACAATTATAAACACGATAAAACAGACACATTTTGATGTTCCTATAGCGATTCCTATGTAGAAGAATCACTTTCTGCCATCTGATTTTCGCACATCATCAGTGACGTCGTGATAATCTATAGTATAAGAATTTACTGATATCATTGCTAAACAGCTTTTGCATAACATTTGCTAATCTAACATCTAGAACCGACATATTAAGTGTGTTTACAGTGTATGCCGTTTCTCAGAGAACAAGAACATTTTTAAATATATTCTATTAAATGGTGACTATATGTTACAACACCAAGAGCCATAATTGATAGTTGTTATTTTTTTTGGTCGTAAATAAATATATAATCAGGCTTTCACCAAGTCAAATTTAAGACTTTTTAAGCTCTTTTAAAGACCATTATGAATGAAATGTCAGACTTATACATGGCTAAACCATACAGGTTTTCACTTGTCCCATTAAAAAAAATATTACTTGAATAATAATTAAACAAAACATACATACACTTTTTTTCATTTTTATTTAAACTTTTCTTTGACAAACTTTAAAATCTATAATAAACTAAATGTACAACAGTCTGTCCAGGTCAGTGTCCTCACCACATATGGTCTATAAATACATGGAGAACTTACAAATATTTTTGTGAGGAACCGTAGTGTTAAATAGAGTACAAAATAGAGTTTTATTGGGATGTATTGCTGACTATGGACACCAGCTTTACCTGGACACAGAAAAATTAAGACCATTTTAAAATGATTTGAGACCTACAAGTCAAATTTTTATACAATTTCAGCAAAATTAAGAATTTTTAAGGCCTGAAATTTTGTTTTTGAAATTTAAGGCATTTTGAGAGTTTTTAAGATCCCACAGACACCCCGATAATATACTTACAGTTTTGAAACATGTTGTCATTATTGGTTTACAATATGCTAAATAATTGAAGTTAAGGTTTAAATTTATGCATTTCACAGTGCTCAGCATAAATAAGTACACCCCATATTGAAAATGAATATATGTATCCATTCTTCAGTGAATATGGATGATTTATTTGGGTGCATTTGAACAAAACAGATTTGTTAAACAAATATATTCATTAAAATGATATTTTAGTCACCGAACATCTTTAGAAATGGAAAGATTATACATTTAAAGTCATGTAAAACATTGGGGAAGAAATAACAAGCTGCAGAATTTGATGTTTATTTTTTTCTCTTGAATTTAGCTTTTTTTAAAAACCATTTTTGGACCGTTATCATAAGTTATTTTCTTAGATTAGCTCCAGGTTTGGCTTCAGTACTCACTAATCTAATGTATGTGCACAAATATAATATTGTAAAGCTTCCTATAGAAAATGTCAATTTAAATGAGAGATTTTTGAGGGGTGTGCTCGTTAATGCTGTGCACATAAAAAATCACAAATAAAATGAATAAGATAATTATAAATATTGGAGGTGGCGCAGTGGGTAGCGCTGTTGCCTCACAGCAAGAAGGTCTCTGGTTCGAGCCTTGGCTGGGTCAGTTGGCATTTCTGTATGGAGTTTGCATGATCTCACCGTGTTCAAGTGGGTTTCCTCTAGGTGCTCCGGTTTCCTCCACAGTCTAAAGACATGCGCTATTGGTGAATTGGGTTAGCTAATTGTCCGTAGTGTATGAGTGTGAATGGGAGTGCATGGGTGTTTCCCAGTGATGGGTTGCAGCTGGAAGGGCATCTGCTGCGTAAAACATATGCTGGATAAGTTGGTGGTTCATTCCGCTGTGGTGAGATTAATGGCTAATGAATGAATTAATTAATTAATATATATTGGAGTAAATGAAGACTCTTCGGAGGGTAAAAATATGCTGATTTAAGTCAATTATAGAGGCAGATTCTTCCCTTTAAAATCTAAAGTTTATGTCTGATCCTAATGTAAAGTATACATGGAAATAATTCTAAATTATTCACTCTAAAGATGGCAAGTGATAAGCTTGGAAAAGTGAAAATATATGCAAGTTCAAACAATCTTACTCATTTGGGATTAGTTAAGAAGAGATATTAGGAAGTAAGTATTATATATTATATTTTAATTATATATTATTTAATTATATATTAATTAAAACCGTTATTGAAAAGGTTATTTTCTAATCTAGTCAGTATTCAGAATGGCTAATGCTGAAAATCAAGAGAAACTAATCCAATCATAACGTGTATATATAATATCTGCAACTAATTACTAAATAATAATAAGTTAGAGCTGCTTACATTACACTGTATATTTTACTTCTAGTTGCTATTGGTAATACAGTAATTGTTCATGATTGCAAAGGTTTACACAGATTGGAAAAATGAATGTGATTTTCAACTGAAACACAGACTAAATATTTAATAAATCTGTAAATATTCTAATACAACTTCAGCTAATCTAGCATCTCAGAGGGCACACTGCATGTCTGAGAAGCCCAAACCACTTTTGCAGACAGACTTTTCCTAGTTTGAACTTCCCCAATTACACATATCCTCAGGCAGTTCACTTGGGCAGTTTTGGTCAAACTTTCTGAAGGGGGAAGTAAAAAAAAAAAATATATGCGCTATAAGTTTTGCAGATCATTAGGAATGAAAAGCGCAATTACTGCATCCAGTTGGAGACGTCTCTGGAGTTTCCAATGCCAGCGAATGTGTCAGGCTTTCACAGGCTAATGGTAACTATACAGTACGTATCGCTTAATAAGAGCATTATCTGTAGTTTGGTAATAAGATCAGTCACGGTGGCCTAGCTCTTACTTTTTACACTGACTTTGGAGTCTGTTGTTAAACTAAAGTTGGGATGGACTGGACATATGGAGCATTAACAGTTTTCCCAACAGGCAAATAGTCAGTCATAACCAATTTAACCCTTTTGTGGTGTTCATATGCATGTAGCTCAGCCAGTGTTCATGAATCTGATGGACCCGCTCCATTTTTGGGGGTTTTATTCAACAAGATCAAAACATTTAGGTTAAATTATCAACAGATGTTTACTTTTATCCCAATTGCAAGCAATATAAACAGCAGTTATGCTTAACATTTTCCATTTACCTTTGTTAGATCACATAGATCAGGGATGTCCAAACTCGGTCCTGGAGGGCCAGTGTCCTGCAAAGTTAAATTCCAACCCCAATTAGACACACCTGGGCTAGCTAAACAAGCTCTTACTAGATTTTCTAGTAACATTTTCATGAAACATTCTTGCATACTTTTTTTGTATTTTATGAATGTAGTCTATTGTGTATGCTGTCCATCTTGGGTCCACGCTAAAGAAAGACAGAGTTAAGGTTCTCAGGACTTACAATTTTGAGACCTACTGAAAGTGTAACTCCAGGTGTAGTGCAACTGAACATCCTGTATGTTATACAAATGTGTGTGGGGAGTGTACAGTGTGTTGTCATTGAAAATGTGTTTGTAGAATTCATAGAAAATGAGCCACGGTCTAGAAGTCTGAGATTGAACAAAATGATGACTTGTATTAATTTTATTTTGATGAAAAAGGAAAACGGGTCCCACAGACCCAAACATTTTACAGTTTTACAGATTATCAAGTTGACCAGTTGGATATTTTTAAAAAAGAGACTTACTTTGTGGTTCTAATTGGATTTGCATTATGTACCTTTAATAAAAGTTACAAAGTTGTTGTTTTTGTTATTTAATGTGTTGAGTTTTTAGCAGCTATACTCTCCATAATCATTGTACACATTTGCAGATTGTTTTTCTGTGCAAAACTAGCAAACAATGTCAGTAGATTCTGTCTCTGCCTGCTTTTAAAGTATGTGAACCCAAAAGGTTGCAGTTAAGTTAGTTAAAAAAGAATAAGAAAGACCATAAATCCAAATGATCACAAAAGCCATAATAGAGTTTAATTTCATCAAATTTTTTGCCACATTATTTAAAAATTGAGGGTCTTTTGTACATTTTTGACACCACTTGTCATTTGAAAACTTGAATAAAACCAACTCTTGTCTTTGGACAATTTCTGATAATAATTTTTGATCCACTTCAAACGTTGACTATGTGTGTGGAGGGGGAAATAAGTATTCAGCACACTACCTTTTTTTTTTTTTTTTTTTTTTCTTCTAAATTTCTAAAAGTGCTGTTGACTCGAAATTTTTACCAGATGTTGATAACCACCAAAGAAATACACATGAAAGGAAAACCAATCTAATTATTTTACTAATTAAATTATGTGTAATAAAATGAAATGCCACAGGAAAAAGTATTGAACACATGAAGGGAGGTGTAGAAAGGCAGTGAAATCCCAGACAGCAGCTGAAATCTCTCAGTAGACATTCAGCGACCCTCTGCCCTTCGTCATTGTAAATTAACATTCGCTGCTTCAGTCCAACATCTACATTATCAAGGTGATGAAGATGAAACCAGAGTGGACATTTCAGCAAGACAATGATCCAAAACGCAGCCAATGAAACTCTCAAATGGTTTCAGAGAAAGAAAATCAAGCTGTAGAATGACCCAGCCAATCACCTGACTCGAATCCGATAGAAAATACGAATTAAAGATCAGATTTGAGACCCACAAAACCATTAAGATTTTTACACTCTGAGCAATAGATGCGACTTTATTCTCCACATGAGAGGCATACTTGAATTATAGTATTAAAACATATCCGTAGTTCAGTACTTTCTTCTTGTGCCATTCCATTGTTATTAAACAATATTTTTTTCATATTTTTTGTTTAGTTTTGTTATGTTTTTATTGTTTAGGTTTTTACAGAAATCTGGTTCAATTCTGTGTCAACAGTTCCTTTGGAAATATTATTCCCAGGCGTTCAATGCTTATTATCCCACACTGTATTTGTATATATATATATAGTGATGTGTATATTGCTTATACATGTAAGTGATTAAGGGACAATGCACCTGTGTTTCTATGGTTACCCCGTCATAATCCCACACCTTTTCACTTGTGATTTCCACATGATTATGAGCTGTTGAATGTGACATAGCCTTGGCAGAAAGGAGGGTTTTTCACACCGCTGCTTGTGATCTCTCTACACCTTTTACATGAGTCACAAAGATTAACTGCAAACTTTTCTTTCTGATGCCCGCGAGTTTGACATTCTGTGGGGATGGGGATCTAATGACAGATCTGTCGTGGGTTTGGGGAATTTTGAGCAACTCGGAGCCCATGTTTGACATGCTTTGCAGGATGAGGAAGTCAGAGGCTGCTTGATAACCTATTTCTCAAAGGAAGTCCACCCTCAACGGTGTCCCTCTTACCCACACATCTCACTCCTGCAATGACGGGTTCAAAAACCTCCTTTGATTTCGTCTTTCATGCCAGTCTCTTTTATTTTACTCGCTGGCACCTTAAATCTTAGCGTAACACTTTAGCATCTTGATAAGCTCCACTGGGTCTTGCCTTGTTTTATGAATCTCATGTTATGATAATGCGCTCTTTTCCTTTAGGTTTTTTTTCTTCCATGTTCTCATTTGTGTAATAGAAAACGTGTGATATCAGGTTTTACATTTTACACCTCTTAAGCTAAAGTTAGATTCTCTTTCAGACAGCACAAAGGTTAAAAACACAGGTTTGGAAAAGTGTCGCAATTGCATTTTGACTCTTCACACACTGTCAAAATGGTTTGTAAATTACAATGATTGGGGGATTTTTTTACAGGGAATTGCTATTTGATTTTCCTACTTCAAAATGACTTCTACTTCGCAATTATTTGTACATTTTTAACATGATTGGCAACATGCCACTTAATGTATCTAGAGAAAGAGTACTAATAATTACATGTTGACTGATGAGCTACAATCTTATTGTTTTGGGCTCTGTCTACAATGTTACAAACTAAATCTCTATTCAGATTACACAAAATTGTCACAATTTTGGCATGATCTGCTTGACAAATAGGCATGCCCTGCTGAAAAAACAAAACAAAAAACAGCCTAGGCTGGTTGGCGGGTTTTAGTTTGCCAACAGGCTTGTTTTTGCTGGTTTAGGTTGGTCATTTTCCAGTCTTTACAGAAATTTACCGTAAAAAAGCAGATATTAAATGACTTTTTTAAAATATAAATTTAAGGAAATTTCTGAAATTTTATATCCGTTATTTTACAGTAAATTTCTCTAATTTAACGGCTGTTATTTAACTTTTTTTTCCAGCACCCCAGCTGCCAGAAATAAGATTCAAAATTATGGATTTTTTTTTTTTTTCACAGTGCAGTCTGTCATTGTCAAAGTCACACTAAAATTAATCAAATTAACCAACACTATTCCTAATGTTTGTATCATAAATGCTAAAAAAAGCTTCAGATATGGCAGATATTGCAATTAATATAGTTAATAATAATAATAATAATAATAATAATAATAATACACACATGACAATTGGCATTTGTTTTCTGACACACACACACTATTAGCAGGCAACCGATGAGAACAGACTGAGTTATCTGACCACTCAGAGCAGAGTATGCTCTTGGAAAGGATCATTTGAACAAATCAGTTCAGACATTGAGAAAAGAGCTGATGCTGCAATGTACTTTGAGAAACATTGGAAGCATTTTTAATACACCTTTTGTAAGAGACATTGAAATCAAAATTAAGAACCTATAAAACAGTCAAACATGGGCACTTTAATAAATCTGTCATCGACTCCATGAATTGATAATGCATGCAAATGATTGAAAGTCCAATCATCGCAACGTCGTCTACAATATATCCTGCATCTCTGAAAAATGAATGCGTTCTTAGACATAAATCTATAAGTCTGTAAAGTTTTTCCGTAACCTCGCTCTCACCCAAACACTGAGAATATATAGACTGGCTGTCGTCTTTGAGAAACAGCTTGTGATTGACAACCCACCTTATTACCAAACACTGCCTGCAGGAAGTGTCAGTCTTTAAGCTATACTCCCTGTTAGCAGGCAGGTCTCTGGGAGCACTAACAAAAACAATTCTTGAAGGATGGCTTTCTGTGACTGTAGCATGCTCTGAATAATAGAGCACTTTATAAGGAAATATAATGTGGCAATTAAAGAACTCGTCTGCATTCCTTGAGTCTTCAGCAAGGGGTTGTTGGGTAATGCTTTTTTCTTTCAGTCTTGAGCTGTGGTGAACGATTGGTATGTCTGATCCCACTGAATTGGGTCATGAATATAATGAGTCATGGCTTCATATCTGTGTTTGGACTGGAATACTAGTCTACTGCTTAGTGTACTTGAAATATGCCAGTTAGATGTCAAAACTACACTCTCTACACTTTTTTACCATAATTCAGTAAATAAGTCCCTTATTTATCAGGGGTCGCCACAGCGGAATGAACCGCCAACTATTCCGGCATGTGTTTTACGCAGCAGATGCCCTTCCAGACGCTTCCCAGTACTGGGAAACACCCATACACTCTTATTCACACATGCACTCATACACCATAGGGCCGATTTTGTTAATTCACCCATACTGCATCTCTTTGGACTGTGGGGGGAAACCGGAGCACTTGGAGGAAACCCATGCAAACACGGGGAGAACACGCAAACTCCACACAGAAATGCCAACTGACCCAGCCTGGACTTGAACCAGCAACTTTCTTGATGCGAGGCGACAGAGCTAACCACTGAGCCACCGTGCTGCCCTTAATGTAGAGTTAATTCTTATCATTCAGATAGCTATTAAGAAATCCAAATCAGTGATCTCAGTAGAAATTAAAAATCAAGTTCAACATGCATACAACTTCAGATTTTAAAGAGCCCTTATCATACATTAAAAAGGGTCATATTTTGGTTTTGGGGGTCTCCAACAGCAGGCTAATATGCATGCATGGTCAAAAAACACTTTCATTGTCTTATAATATGCATTTATTTTTATCTAATTATCCCAGCGACTCCTATATGAATCGTTCAGCGATTTTTTTTTTTTTTATTTTTTTTTTAAATTTATTTATTTATTTTTTATGTTTTTTTTAATTATTATTATTATTATTTTATTTTTTTATTATTAATTTTTTTTTCTCCCAAAACCCCTCCTTAGCGTGATGCTAAACTGCGCTGATTGGACCAATGACCCAGTCTGTTGCGATTGGTCGACATTATTCAGAGCGAGAGAATGGCCACCATGGCTTATCAATATTGAAGTAGTCATAGTGTGTGCGTGAGCATATCTGCCAACACTCGTTTTTCCCGTGAGTCACCCGTATTTCAGACACCTCACCCCCGAATCTAACTCCCCGGGCTCCCAGCATAATACTCTATTCTTAACCATAAGTAAAAACAGCGACACACATGCAGTATTAATGCACACAGCGGCAAAAGCTGAACCATTATGAAACAGGACTGCCACATGTGTGTAGGAGAGCTGATGTAGCCATAGCAACGACAAACAGCAGAGGAACACAAGTTCACAAACGCATTTTAATCCGTAATCAAAGCGGCACGCGTCGCGTTTGCAACATGCTTTTAGACATGATATGAGAATACAAGTTAACCAGATACACTACAAGCGGTTAAAACTTACAAAACACAATTAAATGCATCATTTACAATCTAGAGAAAACAATGAGGCAACCGTTTTAATCGCACTTACTCACACTTGTTGGATAGCAGGCCAGATTCACCGTCAGGCCACCGGGAAATATACCGGTGCTCCCTATGGCTAGTCCACTGATCAGTCTTTTCTGATCCTTCCTTTAACAAACGGTCGATGAATCCTCCATTGTAAGCGTGTATATTTCAGAAGCACTCCTCAGAGGGAACAGAGCACAAGGCTGGGCTATAACGCTGAGGCATTTCTGCAGAAATAAACCTCAACCACTGACTCTTCACTGTCTCATCTCTGGTTCATCTGCACACTTCCAATAATATCCAGCCGAGCACAGTGCTCTTCTCTGTGTTGCCAGATGTAGCTGACTGATTCCAGTCCAAACCCTATCCAAAAGGTTTTTACCTGCACAATCAAATTCAAAACCGCCCAATCTGGCAACCTTTGCTTGCGGCTGTTGTTTGTGGGCGGGGTTGGGGGTTTCGAATCTTCCCCGGTCTGTGTGTGCACAAATGGGCAGGGCTTATGTTTCGTGTTCACGTCATGCCGAAACGGCTAAAGACTCATAAGTACGGCGATTCGTTTGAGGAACTATGAGTCGACTCTTTTTTTAGATGAATCAATAGTTTTAAACACTGTGCACTTTCAGATGTAAGCCTTAGCTGGACATTTTACTTCACTTAGAGCTGTGTTACACACTGCATGCAAGCTCATTTTCAAAAACCCATAATAGGGGCTCTTTAAAGGAAATAAAACTGAGAAAATAAAATGGCACTCCATACCCTGGTACCAAATCTCAAACGCTCAACATAAGATTTACACCTTTCGATCTTGTTTTTAGCTGCCGTTTTAAGGCTTTAAGCAGAGCGGCGGGCTTGAATATATGTGTGCGCATGTTTAAACCAGAGATGGACAGCAAATAAAAGAGAACTAGACAGACAAAGAAAGTAAGAGGGGGGATGGAGGAGCCGCTAGTGAATGTGCAATAGTAACCAGTGCAACGTGATCCAAATCACAGCTTCGCAGCAGTCGACTCCCTCTTTCTCTTCTCGTTTTTTGTGGTTATTTGGCTGTCCACAGGAGTCATCGGAGCAGAGAAATTGCCTGTTATCTGGGGGGTCGATTTCTCATGCGCCCTTAAATTGCTTTGTATTGACACTCTGTCATCGTGTGGATCTTGCCTTTAGCCCCAACAGTCTCCCCTCAGGTGTGTGTTGCACCCCTCCATAAGACTCAGAGTACGGGTGTGTGTGTGAGTGATCGAGTAACTAATGCATGTCTAATAGGCTTTAACATGATTGTGTATCGTTTATAGGGGCGCTTAGCCTGGTGTGAGGAGGTGTATCCATGGGCCTGTGATAGGTCGGCAGGCCATTCCGAAATCCATACTGACTCATTCATACGCTTTGTTGTTTGGTTTTATTTGTGAAAACTATTACATAGGCTTTATATTTTTCAAGTATTAAAAGTTCATGCTCTTTAAGTATGACAAAGTCTTGATTTTGTTTTGGAGGTGCACAAGAAAATGATCTCAAACTTGGTGGTTAAAAACATCTAGGGGCTAGTTTGATGGTCCCTGTTCTAATGGACTGGTTTGTGGGGAAAAAAAGAGATTTTTTTAAAAATGAATATGAAACATCTGCCTTGGGTGTGGACTTTGAGATTTTTAACTTTGTAGTTTTATGCCCAAATTTGTGACAGAGGGCTCTGTCATGATTAAAGGAGTACATCATTTTATTTACACACAGTCTAATACAGAGTTTTTTATGCTCATGGAAAACCTGGAAAAGTCCTGGAATTTTACATGGCATTTTCCAGGCCTTGAAAAGTTTTGGAAAAACAGAAAAACCCACAACATTTTTGAAAAAGTCATGGAAAATGGATATCTGTATACTCTAATATAGTTTGGTTGTCTTCACTTCTTTTCTGTCCTTGGCCAATCACATGCTCTCACCTTATTACGCTCCATTCACACGAGGCTTCAGCGTCAACGCTTGACAGAGGACGTGTCTGAAGTTGGGGACGCGATCGTCATAGCAGCGTCAGTCAATGAAATTAGTCAACAATTGGCTACTGAGCTGGTGTATTTGTATACAGCGATCGGATTGGCTGACGCTTCCGTCGGCACCTGAAGTGTTGAGAAAGTCCCAACTTCTGATGTGAGCAACGCCACGGAAGCGCCGCCGACGGATCCAGAATGCAGTTTGGCAATGCCTGACGTCATCCATTCAAAGTGAATGGGAATTGTGTGACGCTGACGCCCCGTGTGAATGTGTAAGCATTATCTATTACATTTTACATAGATATAAATATGTTCAACTGTTGAGCTGTTATGTAGAATAAGGGGATGATGATAATTGATATGGTATTTTCCTGTGAAATAATGCCTTTGGTGAAGGTAAATATTTCTTGTGCGGTTTATTATAACATACTGAAATGAGATTGTTTTTAATCATCGAGTGGGCGTTTGACTAATGACGCAATGTGATTGACCGGTGGAGTAAAAAGATTGTCACACACTGAGGAAGGCATTGTGCCGAAACGTTTGCGTTTTTTATATCACCCAATAAATGTAAAATAAAAACTGTACAAAGCAATTATTTAATGAGTGCGAATCATGACCTTCTGAATAATAGACAGATATAAATATTAATTTAAACTAAATAGATTGTTGCGTGTTTTATGATATGCTGTAATAAATTTGAACAATCATTGTTGGATCATTCTTTTACCTCGCATGTGTAGACATTGTATGAAACATTAGGTTATGAAATTTTACTTGAAATTCTTGGTAGTTTCTTGGAGTTTTAGTAGTAAAAATGTGTATGAACCCTGCTAATATCCATCAGTGATTCTGTCGTTCCTAAACCTTGGGTGGACATGAGTGTTGGGATAATATTACTGTTGTGTATATAACACGCACACATGCATTAAGGCTGATATTGTATATACTTCTGCATCAAGCACATGCATATGCTCCAGCGCAGCCTTTGTGTGGTCAAATATCCCTTGCTGTGGCTGATGCTGACGTGCACCTCTCAAAAATGTAACTACTCTTCACAACGATGCGTAGCGCAAGCTCTGTGATTAGACTGCTTGGTAGCTGTAACCAGTGTTGGTGGGACCGAGAGCCGCACAAACCCCTTGTAGTGAGTGTTTACAAGTGCAGAGTTCCATTTTATTAGATTTTTTTTTCTCTTGTTTGTTTGTTTGTTTGTTTTAAGATTTTTAGTTATTTTTATTTTTTTATGGATATCATTTGTACATATTTATGAGAATTTTTTTGGGATGGGCTGTAAAGAGGTACGGATACTAGCTGTTTCCATACACCTATTTTCATTCACATTTTGGATATGTGCATAAAAAATGGTTGATGGAAACGCCAAAATGTGCATCAGTTTTGAAAACAAGAATAAAAATTGTAGAATTGTAGAATTTTTTTTTAATTACTTGCTGTTTAACTTATTCTTCCAATTTTTGATTATTGTGATATTGTTTATCAGAGTGCATCAAAATCAGATCTTGCTCCCCTTAATACAGCATATAATAGACTCTGCAGATTTGTTCTGGGTTGTTCGTTTTATACACATTGTTTATTGTATGATCTGCTTCAGTGGCCGTCTCTGCACATAAGACGACACATTCATTGGTTTCAATTTATATTTAAATGTATCCATTTTGAGTATCCTTATTATCTACAACAATATTTTATATTTCTTTCCTTAAATTATCAAGTTAGACATTCTGTTCAGACTTATTTTTTTGTTCCTCGTTGTAAAAAATCTATTGGTAAAAGAGCTTTTATGTTTAAGGGTCCAACAGATTGGAATAATTTACCTGCGAACATTCGATCCATTACATCCTTTAAAGTCTTTAAGCAAACTCTGTTATCATATTTTACTTTGGTTTGTACTTGTTTTTCCTGAGTAAGTTATTACTTATGTGTTGTTTTGATACACTGATTTGTACTCTTACATATATGTATATGTGTGTATGTAGGTATGTATATGTGTATATATATATTTATGTCTGCATGTATATGTATTTTTTGTACTATGTATATGTGTAGATGTAGGTATGTATGCTATTTTCCTCTTCCCTTTCAATTTTTTTTTTTTTGTGTTATGTGTCGTGGATGTTGTGTAAGTTATGTCTTGTTTTTGTCTTTTGGTGTTTTGTTATGTAATTGTGATTAATTGTGGGACCCCCTTGAAAATGAGATGGTACATCTCAAGGGGTTTATCCCAGTGAATAAATATCAAATATCAAAATATTATTCTGTAAGAGAAAATACGCTTAAACTATGATAAAAACACTTTATCGAACAAATTCCAGTATGTGCATTTAAAAAAAAAAATTGCTTTTGTTATAAGAGGCCATGTAATGATGAAAATGTATGTGAATGGACGGAACATTGTTAAACATCTAAAATGTTATTTTGGTTAATGCCTTAACCGTTTCAGTAGTAGTGCTATTATATTATTAGTTACCCCCAGAAGTGTCTGTGCTTCGTGTCTGACTCCTTCAAATGCCACCAAATGCGCTCAGTGCGTGTTGGCATGTCTTCTGAGGTGCAAATCATTTATTTAATAAAGAGAAGACTCACGCAGCTTCTCCTACTGCAGCAAATTCAGTTTTTACTTTTGATATTTGGCACCAGTTAATCAGGAAGTGTTGATTTTGTTCTCTTTGACTTGTTGGATGGAAACGCTGCTTTATTCTTTCGTTTTCCTGTGATATTCCTGTTTTGAGCATACATTTATTCACATAGTTATATGGAAACACAGCTATTGTCAATACATTAACATTTTGCACATAAGTGCTGTTGAGGCTCTGCCAGATTTTTGTGTCCAGTTTTCCATCACACCTCAACACACAAACTCTATACACTGACTACAATTCAAAAACGGAAATAGGACCCTTTAATCATTGAATTTCTGTCATTGTCAATACATTTTTTGAATCAGATAGTTTTTCTGAACATTTTGGTGGTCTGAGATTTGCTCGACTGTTCATTTGAGATGTTTTAATATTTAATATTTTTATTTTGCAAGGACTCTTTTAGTTAAGTGACAGTAAATAGATCAAATATTTCTGTATTCAAATCAATGCTGTGCTATTAACTGTGTACATCAAAGAGTCCTGAAAGAATCATTAAATGCAGGTGCCTGTTTTCCCTGATACGTGTGTAAATCTTTTTATTCATTGTACCGCAGCAACATTGGCATGTTTGGTTTGTTAATCGGCTTGTTTTGTGCTTAGATACACAGCAGCTACACTGCAAAGTGACAAACCATATGATGATGTAAACCATCTCAAGGACAGAGACACATAATTACACTTGCATTTTCTGTTTTAAAGTCGTTGCTTGATCGTGATTGCTGGTGAAAGATCTGGGATGAGTTACGCTCCAAAGCTTAATATATTTAGCATAAGGAGTTTGTTCAATCCCCCAACACCAAAAGTGTTACGTAACAGTGACGGTTGCCTTATCAAGCACTCCTAATTAAAATGTAATTATCTTATTTTCGCAATTGATTTGCAAAGAAGCTGGTGACTATCAAAGACAACTACTGAACTGTGTGCTAAAACTGCTCAGGGCTCCACAGCTTTAGCTGATTCTTTTAGAGCCTTAAAAGCTCCACACAGCAGTTTATTACTTTTCCAAAGTCTTTCATGTAAATGTCTCTCAATGTTTTTGGTTCGGGGCATTTTAGCATCTGCCATACGTTATACTAAGAGGCTCACTTCACAGATTTCTTTGAGGGGAGCACTCTTGGATTAATTAATAGGCGTCCGCACCACATTTCAGGGCCAACAGTACCGTTTCTGATTATTATGACTATTAAAAATTTATATATATAAAAAGCTTGCAACCATTTAAATAGTTCATGCACAAAGTTCGTTGTTTTTTTTTTTTGGAAGATTGCAGGACTGTTGCACAACAACAGCTAGCTTGCACTTTTGCAAATGTTGCTTTGTGTTGCGCACTGCTGTCCAGGCTGTAAAACCAACTTGAAGAATAGGCGCCATAAAGAGGGATGGAGTCCCAGGTGGATGTTGCAGTTCTCCCAGTGGGAGAGTCTGGAGAAAACCAAGGATGGCTGGAGCCAATTGGAGCGAATTGATCTTTCTTGCGTGGGCTCCACGCCAGCCTCCTGTGTTTTCTTTCTCCCTCTCACATTAGCATACCAAATAAGCTGCCGTTTCTCTTAGTATGCCAGCTTTCATTTGTCACCCCTGGTATAATACAACACCCGTGTCCCTTAGCACGCAGCATGAGGTTCCCCCGCTGAGCCAACCGACTCCGTGTGTGCGAGAGAGAACCAGAAGATATCCATTGGGTATGACACACAAAGGGTGTTTCTCTACAGGTAGAGGAGGAGATCTTAATAAGTGCCTGCGTGTGAGAATATGAGCGTGTTTGCATATGGAGGGTGTATTTGTGTTAGCAGGTGTATCCACTGGAATGAAATTAACAATGAGATGTCTATGTACGCTGTACGTTTGTCCTAGATGACAATTAAATGAAACCGAGGCAAATGGTTCTAAGATAGGTATACTTTATATATGTAATTGTTGTGACTATCCATAATCAAAATTCCACATTATGGCCCGTTTCCACTGAGTGGTATGGTACGGTACGCTTTTAAGGCCGTTTCCACTGTCTAAAAGCGTACCGAACCGTACCGTACCACTTTTTGGTCACCCTTTGCAAAGGGTACCAAGGGTGACCAAAGGGCAGAGATAGACGCGCAGCTGAATGCTATTGGTTTACAGAGACACATCATTTGCTCGCGCAACAAGCCAGAATGAAAACAAAGGACCCGCCATGTTTTAAATACACAGCCGAGAGACAATACAACAAAATAATATAAACGTATAATAACAAGCCATGGTCGACCCGAGCTCAAACAAACCTTGTCGTCATCTTGAACAGCCACAAAGCCAAGAGAAGAGCAGGTTCTCCCGTGCCTCGTAGTTTTTACGAGCCCGTCTGAAGCGCAAGTGGTTTCGCTTTCTCACTTGCGTGTCAATATTTGAAATAACAAACTTCTCGAGCTGATGATAATAATGTGCGCTTAATCGACTGACGCGTGCAAACACAAAGGAGAAGCTCGAAAAAACAAAGGAGGTAATTATTGTTTCAGCAAACATGAAGAAAATGCTTAAGTTTAATAGTTATAATCATCACCTTCTGGACTATTATGAACTCGGAATGAGCTGCGCATCAATGGATTACTCTTCTGTGTTTGGACTCTAAGTAGTGAATGTTAAACAACACTGAACTCAAACATTAATAACTAAACTGACACTTTCAATTTACTATAACCTTCTATGTGAAGCTGCTTTGACACAATCTACATTGTAAAAGCGCTATACAAATAAAGGTGAATTGAATTAAATAGATGAGAGGTTTGCACTGACTTTGGGCTATATTTCGTGTTGTTTTTGAACCTAAATAAGGACTACATTTCTGCTGTGTGTATTTTTTCTGTAATTGGTAACATATTGGAGACTGTAAGGGGCTGTATGTGTTCATATGTGCTGCATTTATTTATTTATTTATTTTATATAATCACGGACAGTAGGCTATTTCGCATCATTGATCTGCTGTTATAATCAGATCATGTTCATAGAAAGGTTAGTAATGAACATTTATATATCGATGGTTATGTGTAAAATAAAGCATCTGTTTTGTGAGAAGTGCTTCTCGTATGATTTGTGAACGACCCGTAAAGCTTTACTGTAGACATTTCCTCGAGCGAAAATGACGTCGACTGAAACTTTCTGCCGTACACCACGCCCACCAAAAGAGTACCCTTTTGCAGTGGAAACGCAAGCCTGATAAAGGTTACCCGTACCGACTCGTACCGTACCGTACTGTACCACTCAGTGGAAACAAGCCATTAGTCACATCTTGGGTCTGCTGAGGGGTTTAGACACGTCCATAGAAATAGTACATCGAACGACATGTCATCATTTATTGTTGTTTATAAACACAAAACTGATATCAAATAAACAAAATCAAAAACTTTGGCCACCAAACACACTGAAGGTAAGGTCTAAAGACCATGTGCTCCCAGCAGGCCCCTCTCCAGTTGACCACAGCCAGGCTTTTAACCTTCCTCTGGCCTACAGGGGGCGCAAATCTCCAAAAATGGAAGAAATCATGATTAACAACATAAACCTTTGAATAAAGTAAACAAATGGCTCCTACAGTAATGGAAGCCAGCTTTTTGAAGCTATTTGAATAAACCGTGCTCTGTTGGCCTCAAGAGCAAATGTCACAAGCAGCTTATACTTAAGGCTGTCATTGGAATCTACTTTAGCATCACTGTTATATTTCCTACCTCTCATTTTGGAGATTCTAATTGAATCCTGCTTGGAGCATTGAAAGCATAACCAGAGAGTTATCATTTAGTGCCGTTGAGTGAGGTTTTAGTAAGTAATATTTCTTTCTATATCACCTTTTAAGAACAAGAGTCACAAAGTAGGCTACTTTACAACAAAATCGTATAATGAGAACTAAAAAAGAAGACGCACGACAGTTAAACATAATAACGAGAAATGACAATAATAAAACTTGGTAAATAAAAGTAATTTATCAAGTTTAAAAGTAAAAGCAAGATTGAATAAGGGAGTTTTCAGCTGATTTCTAAAAAGTTCCACAGATCGTAAGAGAATTACGAAACTCGCAACCATTCAAAGGCACTCTCGATTTGTCTTTTAATCTAGAATATGAAACAATTAATATGAACTGATTTGAGGATCTCACATTCCTACTGGAGTTATAAGGTTTTAACATCTCTTTGATATACTTGGGGATGGGGGTTCTTGGCCATATACAATGCCCTAACATTCACACAATTTTTTAAAATGTATTCTAAATTTGACATGGAGGCAATTTCAAGTAGTTAAAATAGGGGTAACATGATATCTCTAGGATGATTTGGTTAAAGATTTAGCAGCAGCATGCTGAACCACTTTTAGACACTACAGAGATGAGTTGCTAAGACAGGTAAAATGAGAGCTGAGTTTAAATCCTCAATGAATGTAATACAATTTCGGTCTCTGCTGTAGACCCAACTGGCCTCAATTTCGCAATGTTTCTCTACTGATAAAAACAGGCTTTGGAAGGTAAGTATAATGGAGGCCTTCTTGTAGGAGCTGTATAAGTAAACCTAACTCTTTTGGCTTCAAGAGCAGAACCAGCGACTGATGTTCAAGATTGCATTCTTAAGCATTGTTGTTAGCATACCTATATATATATTTTTTTTTTTGAGCCAGCATTATGAATTCTGCAAGTGTGGCACAAGAGGAATTGAAGCAGGAATGGACAACTTTTGTCCCAGAGGGCCACTGTTCTGCAGAATCTCCAACCTGAATTAAACACACTTGCTTGTTGCTTTCTAGTGATCTTGAAGACATCAGGTGTGTTTGATTAGGCTTGAGCCAAACCCTGCAGTACTGGCCCTCAAGAACCAAAGTTGCCAAACCCTTCATTGGAGGGTTAACATGGTGCCGTGACCCAGATAGGAGTAAGTGCATTGGAGTCTATGATCTGACAGATCTGAGCAAATAAACCTCACACCCCTGGCCAAAAGAGGCAAAGTAGCAATTTACTGTAAAGGCAGTCATCTTTAGCATCCTTGTTATTGTGCTCGCCTCTTTTTCTAGAGATGCAATTTCAAATCCTGCTTGGAGTTTTACAGACAGAACTATGTTGGTGCCATGACCTGGATGGAAGTGAGTTTGGGGGTGAATTAACAGAAACAATCTAGAAGAAGCTGTGCAGGTAAACTTCTTCTTTCTCTTGCCTCAAGAGGTACAAGAGTTATTGATACTACAGGCAGCAGTTTTTTTTTTCTTGTTAGTTTGCCTTTCTTCCCTTTTGTAGATGCCATTTTACATTATGGTCTTTAAGCTGTGGTCTTTAGCATCCTTTCTATTGTGCTTGCCTTACATTTTAGAGATGCAGTTTGCTTTGAGTGGTACAGGCAGAACTGGAACTTTTAAATTGGTGCCGTGACCCGGACAAGAGTAAGTTTGGTGGTTAATTATAAGAGACTGTCTAGTAGAAGCTGTGCAGGTAAACCTCTTTATCTTGCCCCAAGAGGTACAGTAATCATTGATACTAGAGGCAGCAGTTTTGTTATTATTATTATTGTTATTGTGCCTCTCTCCCTTTGTGAAGATGCAACCTTTTAACCTTTTCCCAGAGTAGTATGAGTGGTTAAGTTGGTGCAATGACTCGGACGGGAGTTTGATTTAAGTGGGTAAGTGTACTTGGCCAGCTAAAGGAAATTTAATGTAATGATGCACAGTAATATATTCTTATACACTTTGCATAATTATAATCAGTATCAGAATGAGCTTTATTCATCAAATGTGTGCAAAAACACACATTGCTCAGAGTACATGCATACATATCAACATAAGAGGATGGAAAGACAATAAAAAACTGGAAAAGAAAGTAAACAAGAACAATTATAATAATATATATGAGTGATAGAGTGAGAACTTGACCAAATTTGACCCTGTTGTTCTTATGAAAATCACCAGTTAATAAGTTAAAGCACTCAGAATATCTTCTAGGTGTTTTATAACTCTTGTTTTCACACCTGTCTTCCATATGACTTAATGCTTTTTTATGCTTATGCATTTGCAAGACCTTATAATACGAAAGCCACTCAGAATGTCCAAATAAAAGCATCAGCCCACCACAATAATTCTCCCTGTCTGCTAGCGTGAACTGCTAATTCACATTAAAGCACAAAGCAGTGCTGTGGGCGACTGAATGGAGAAAAAAAGAAATGGTGTGATTTGAAATGGAAATGAAAGAAGCTTGCTGCAAAAGAAATGGACGAGTACGAGGGAGGCCAGCCTTGGCTCAGAGACAACTCTATTTGTAAAGGTCAACATCTTTAGTAGGAGGAAAACTTCCCTGCGGCTCTCTCATCCCAAGAGCCATGGAAATATTTAGAGGAATACAATTGGTGCTTATTGTTTGCGTGGAGTGTCGTGTTTAACTATTCCCGACAGGTTTTCTGAGCTGATTCTTCTGAGTCACTGCTTCCATCCCTCCTTCCGAAAACAGTCTTGGCTGCTGCGCTCAAAAGGCGGTGCTGTGTAGCGCTAAAGCTAGGTGTTAAACGGCTAGGCTGCTGCTACAGCTGTCCTGCTCATCTCCGTTTGGTCTGTCGGGCTTCGCAAGCTGCTGACAGTCTAATAGGAGATCAGACTGAGGTGTTACAGCTGGTGTTATGGTGGAAGTCTTAAAGTTGTTTGCGGTTTTGCTTGACGGTGCCTCCTGAGACTCAAAACGGCTATCCTTTTCTTGTCAAAAATTTCATAGACAAAGACTGTAAGCAGACATATAAAAGGACACTGTAGAGATTGTCCCAGGAAAACATGTTATGCGGGCAAGAAGTAAGACGCTAAATAAGATGACATGGCAGCTTTGAATCCCTTCGTGCAGCAGATGTGCATTTTTCCCTGCTGAAAAGCCCAGCTTAAGTGGTCACAGGCATATGTTGTGTTTTGGATGCTGGTTCCCAGCATGGGATGGCATTGTGCGGGTGTTCTTAACTAACTTTTTTTTAAAGTAGATTAAGCAGCAAGCTGCCATTTCTCAGCTAGGCTCACATAAGCCAGACCTAAATGGCATAAGGTTTGAACTGCGTTCAAGCTTATTCTCGCCAGGAATCTCACACTTACTGTAGATGGAAACACCAAAAGACCATCTGACTCCCTTAAAGAGACCAACTAGAGTTTGCTTTTCTTCTGTGGGTTAATCAATTTTATTTTTGAGTTAATTCAGTTAAAAATGAGTGTACAGTGGTCTCTCGCTTGAACAGTTCACAGCCTTGCAATTTCACAGATTTTTTTTCTGCGCCCTGATTGGCTGTAGACCATTGTCAATCATATAAGATTCGGTATAAGATTCTGACGGTATGATAACCTTGGATAAAAATATCAAGGTTTCACGGTTTGACGGTATTGTGATCACTGCTCCAAAATATATTCCTTTTAAATGTCTGGCTACAAAACAAAACCTTTTTCCCCTTTGAACACAATATATTTTATTTTGAGAAACATTTCAAATATTTTGGGCCAGTAAACATGTCAGGCTATATAATTCAAGTGAAACATTGACTTCTGCGGTCTTCATTAGTTTCAAAAACACAGATTGCTTTACACTTTACACCCAAAAAACAAAAAAAATGTAAATAAAAAAATCTTACACATACCATAGGAACGGTATTAACAAATTAACATAAATCTTCGATCGCTAGCAGTGTGCATTTCAGCAATGATGCAAAAAGTGTTGTAACTCTGCAGCAAAACCATCGTAAAGGGGGTTGCACAATGCCATGCATTTTAGAATTGTAAACATATTTTACAGTTTATATCAGGGTTCGCACCGGTGCTCCATCTGAATAATTTCATTTTAAATAACATGTGAATGCACGTCCGCTGTGTGTGTTACTTCCAACTGTCATGTGCGCGGCGCATCCGCTGTGTATGGAGTCTGCTTTAACTTTGTGGATCAGTGACTGCAGGATAAAGAACATTACGCCGGATGCCAACATTATCCGCACAACAGCTAAAAAGCTTTATAAATGAATGTTTGCGCCTGACAACAGGTTTTTATCTTTGGTTTCATTCTATAATACTGGACTTATTTGTCGATGAAAGTTTGAACTTTGAGAGTGCTTAAATGAGAGAAAAGTGTGAAATTGTTAATGTCTGCCTTAGAAAATTGTATAAAGAGTATAGTGAGGGGATTTATTAAAACGTCTTTAATAATTGTAAAAAATGGGTTATTTTTAGAACGTAACTTCCGTGAATAACGAGGGACCACTGTACAGTTTTATAGAAAATAAAATGTTATGTTTTCCAAACTTGTTTATTTAAAAAAAAATACAGGACATTTAAAAATAAAAATGTATTATTCTAATTGGAAAATAGCATTTTCTATTTTGATTATATGTTAAAATGTATTTTATCTCTGAATATTCAGGATCATTACTCCAGTTTTCAGTTTCTTATGATCTTCCAGAAATCAATGTAATATGCTGATTAAGTCCTCAAGAAATATTTCTTGTTATTGTCTGTGCTGAAAACAGTTGTGTTGCTTCATATGTTTCAGGATTTGCTATTATAAATACTATTTATTTGTCCAGTTTTTTCCACAAAGTTTTAACTGCTTTTAGTATTCTGTTTTTGTCTTCAATAAATTAAATTAGACATGGACACGAAAATGGTATCCAGACAACTGATTTTATTTTATTAGTTTTTAAAATCATTGCAGATGTCATTTCTGTGTGGAGTTTGCATGTTCTCCCTGTGTTCGTGTGGGTTTCCTCCGGGTGCTCTGGTTCCCTCACAGTCCAAAGACATGCGCTATAGGTCAATTGAAGAAACTAAATTGGCCGTAGTGTATGAATGAGTGTGTATAGGTGTTTCCAAGTGCAGGGTTGTGGCTGGATGGGCATCCAGTGCATAAAACATATGCTGAAATAATTGGTGGTTCATTCCACTGTGGAGACCTCTGAAATAGAGACTAAGCCAAAGAAAAAATGAATGAATGAATGAACTGTTAAACCTGTTGACTGAAGAGACATAGTCAGCAAGACTTAATAGACTATTTTGTGTGCTGATGCATCAGATGGTCAGCAAATGGACTGTTGGCAGCCACAGTCTTACCTGACTATATTTACAAGCTAGGATTAAGTAGAAAACAGAAACTGGTCCAATAGCTAAACTATCATAAAACCAGAAATGTCATCAGATTTCAGACTCCTCAAAACGGTTGGAACCTCACCAGAAAAGCTAGTTTGGCGTGAAACAGTTTTGTTTGCAACCACTTGGCACTCTCAACTGATAATGAGACGCTCTCCCTCTTGAGAACACATTTAAAACTGAAGGTTCTTAGACTTGGGAATCATTAAAACTGCTTTTGCGTATGCGCATACGCTCGCCGCTGCATAAAGTTTCGACAGCACCTCTTGAGGACTGGAAGTCGCCCGCTCAAGGATCTTCCGCTCCCTGCAGAGCTCCAGAGACGAGCTGAGCTGGACTTATCAGCCGCCGCACAGAGCATCACGCGCTGGGAGAAACTTCCTCCTGCATTAATGAAGCAAGTCAGACGGGATCTGGAGGGAGCAAAAGACTCTCAGGCGCTGAGGGGACACGGGTGGTTTGGCATTTTAAGAGTCAGAGGAAGATCTGCGCTGTTGTATGAAGGTTGTTCCTACAAGGCGCTGACAGCAGGTGCAATGCGTGGTCTGCTTATTTGACTTCCCAGTATAAAAAAAAATAATTAAATCAAATTTAAAAAAAAAAAAAAAAACCTGGCTGCAAAAGGAAATGACAATGAGGGCCAAGGATATTATAGTTTGCGTTATTTTTTATACTAATAAAAATCCAGTTTAATTTTAGTTTTTTTTTTTTTTTTTTTTTTTTTTTTTTTTTTTTGTACATATTTTTTTTTTTTGTGTGTTTACATACACAAACATTATATATGAGCAATATAACATGAGCAGCAGTGCAATATGTATTTCTGCACTGGTAAGAGGCTTGCCTTAGTGACAATATACAGCCATATCGTATTTGCGTTCCATGGCATAATCATGTATATAAAAAAGAAAATCTAACACGGTCTCAAAAACCCTTTAGTATGAGGAACTACTTTCTTCCGCCATCCATTCACATCTGCAGCTGATGTCAGAACAGCAGAAACCGTTGCTACTTCACAAACGTTACTTTAGAGCTAGTATTTAAATGATTCTCTAGCGTAATGTCTTAAGTGATGGTAGGGGGATTTTGCTGAAATACATTTCCCAGTATTTTTCTGTTGCAATTGGGATATAACTAACCCCAAAAAAGCCAAAGCAGTGCAAACACTACCAGATTACTGTTGCGTTTACGAGATATACTATATA
>CAIGQQ010006052.1:2253511-2280396 GCA_903798035.1 Danio albolineatus | reverse complement strand
TATTATTATTATTATTATTATTATTATTATTATTATTATTATCAATTAATTGACTTTGCAGGCTTCCTAAAAGTTAATAATAATAATAATAATAAAAATAATACTTATTAATATTATTATTATTATTATTATTATTATTATTATTATACTTTATTATATTTAAATTATTACTGTTGTTATCATTATTATTATTATTATTATTATTATTATTATTATTATTATTATTATTATTATTATTATCAATTAATTGACTTTGCAGGCTTCCTAAAAGTTAATAATAATAATAATAATAAAAATAATACTTATTAATATTATTATTATTATTATTATTATTATTATTATTAATACTTATTAGGACTGCCTTTCCGTTATAAAATGCCACGTTCAAGGTCTGATTTCATAAAAAAAAACTGATCTTTACTACCTGATAGATATACGATATGAAGTGGGTCTCAAGAAGCACTGCATTAAATTCCATTTCCCCTTACCATGTCTATAAAATATGACAGTTTATTTACCCCAGTATTTTGAATAAAGTTTCTGTGCTCATCTGCTGATCCTGACAGCACTAAAGGTTACATGGTCTTTCATCCCGTTTTAAACTTGGACAACTAAATGAATGCTTAAGTGTATTTATCTGAATGTATTGTAATTATATTACAACATCGATGCTGTAAAATAATTTTTATGAAATTGAAAATAGTCACATTAAGCTTTAACCGGAAGTTTATCATGGGCTGAAAAACTCTAGCTGTGCATATAGCCCATTATCCACTTTCATTTTAAGGTCACTCTAGCCAAACACTCATTCAAAGCTCTGTCCCATGTAAAACACCTCATCTTTTATGTCCGGTGTCCTAGTTCATGCTAAACGTGAAGTTCTTCACCCCGCGTTCACCCCCCACACGGGAATGAGAAATGATGGGCCTAATTGATTCTCATTTTTTAAAAGATCTGATGTGCGCACAAGTCAGGACGTTCCTTTAAAAAAGCTAATGAGCTTAATCTGCGACACTTGAAGATCCGTTTAACCCCCCCGCACCCCCGTCCCAAGAATTAAACCGTTAAAAGAAAGGCTTGAACTTCTTAATCTCTGCAAATCGGTCTAATCCAGCATTGCAGAAGAGAGAATGGCTGCTTAAGCCTACTGCGCGGTGCATAGGTGTTTCTTAGCGCTTCTGTGGGGGAGTGTGTGCATTCATATGTTTATGAGGCGACGGTTAAAGTCACCGTTTAGGGTGAGAGAATGAGAAGTTTGCTTCCGTTTTCCATCTCTCTCTGCCTCCTCTCTGCCCTCCGGGAGCTCAGTGTTTATTGGCTGCCTGAAAATGCACCCATCTTTCCACCAGCCCCCGGCTAGCATTGTCTCAACAAAGCCTGTTACTTGATGGTTCAATAGGGGCTTTTTGGGTGTGATTTCCCTGCTCTCTCACTCTCTCTCTTTCAGTCTCACTTGCTGCCGTCTCGGCTCAGGAGCATGGCGAATGGGATCAGAAGCAAACAGCTTCACTGATAACGATGAAGGGCAAATATTGAAGCCTTATTGTTTGTTTTTTCTAGCTCCCCTGCTTCTGTCTGCGGCGGCTTTCACATTCTGATTTATATTCACCTAAGTTCTTACTTTAACACCGCTTTCAGGCTCATTTTCAAATGCAGGCCATAATGCAGAATGTTTTTAAAAGGACTTTAAGCCAGCGATGCATTACTTTACCAGCACTGGTCATCATGAACACAATGGGGTGATTTGTAAAGGTTTTTGTTTTATTGTGGCTTGGTCTGCTTTTAATGTTAGGCAAGATTATTATTAATATTTTCATATTTGAGTTTTTTTTTATAACTAATTCCACCCATTTGTTGATAATTATGTTACTTGTAACAAACTTGTCGCTTTTAAGGCAATAAAGCTACTTATGTTTGTTTAAATAATGTAATTAATCACTTAACATTCCATATATTTACTCCATGGTCTGTTAAAATTCTTGATTCTGATTGGCTGGAGGGTGTGCATTATTTTCGTTGAGACGCACAGGTAGTTCCAGTCAGTTTTGATCACAGTTCCAAATAAATGTGCTTCTCCTAAACGTTTATAGTTACCATAGCAACTCGCATGTGCTGCGCATGAAATCAATGAGAGCTGTTAATGGCGGTCGGGAAATACGCAAAATTAGGAAAATACTACACCACAAAATGAAATTTTAAGAGTTTTTCAAGCGAGAATGTAGTTATTTTAAAGTTTTTAAGGTTTTTATTTTACCATATAGTTGCTATGGTAACTATAATTATTTTAAAGTCAAATCGGCAGTTTGTGTGTAAGCAAAGCGTGTCTTTAAAAATGTTGGAAGCTCTAGGCGGTCAGCGGCAGCTCCGCGAATGGCTCCCCATCCCCATTCAGTGGGTCGCTGAGTGTGTGGTCAAAAAAACAACAAAAGTATACCGGACTTTTATTTTGAAATCCCTTTGGAATCGACGTGGAAAGCGTCATGTTGCCGAGCAACATAGAGAGTCAGCTCGTGGAGCTGTCATGTGATAAGACGCTGAAAAGGATATTTAGTGAAGTAAGCCTCACCCAGTTTTCACGATCTGAGAGTGCCATCAAACCCATCCCATTCAGAACTACGTATTTGTATGAAAGTGGCTTCCTTGGTGCAGTTTGACTCCAAACAAAGGAACAGGTTGGACTTAGAGCACGATCTTCGGGTAGCACTGTCTACCATCACTCCTGACTTTGAAACTCTTATCACATCAGTAAAGCACATCCTCAGTTATCTCATTATCTTCCCAAATTACTGTTAAGTGACACATATGTTTATAATTGCGGTCATATTAGATGTAAAAATGGTTATGATTATTTTAATCATTTTACAATTTGCTGGTTTGTTCTGTTCAACAGGATCAGTGTTCATGTTTTATTAACAGTTCACTTTTGTTTATGGTAACAACCTTTGCTTACCCTAACCACTGTTTACAGTGTTTGTCGTTTTTACTTTGTAATATTTCTATAATTTTATACATTTTGTTAAATGTCAGCAATAAAATATTGTTTATTTGTAAGTCTTGCTGATTTTCTCATGATTTTTCGTTCACTACTTGTGTATGTTAACAAATAAATACAAATTAATCATAATTCCTAAAATTATATTACAGTTCCTAAAAATTTGGGTCGCGGCTTGATGACCATGTAAAAATGTGGGTCCCGTGGCCAAACCAGTTGAAAACCACTGCTCTAGAGTACACTTAAAAAAAGCGTATTTAATTTATATGGTTCCTTTTATAAGATTTGTATGTTTATTATGAAATGTAAATTGTGGAAATTCTGCTATACTGTAGGTAGCCCAGCTTTTTGTCAAGACAAAGCCAATATACAGATCCTCTCTCGCCAGAGAAGCTGTAGAAAGTAGACAAAAGAAACATGTGACTGAGAATGTGACTGGAAACACACTCCAGGTGTGATTAGGAATGACATTTTTGTCCACCTGTGATCAGACTGATGAAATCGCATCTTAATAATATTAGCAGGTATGAACAGCACGCACATGATCTCTCTCTGTCTGCCCATCAGCTTGTCACAGTTGATTCAGTGGAGGGACTAAAAAATCTAACATGTAAAAACGGACAAAAATTCGGACAAATATTTTGCTGCAAAGAGCAAAACTATTTTAAACTTAGGCCTACCTTGACATCGTCTACCTTGGCTTGCCGTTCGTTAAAGGATTTTAATGCACTTTGCGGAGGCGAATATGTGTGTGTGTATATGTGTAATGTGTGTATATTCTGAGGTCAGCATAGTGTTGTGAAAGATCCTGTGAAGGATTAGTCATATATAGCCGACCCTTTAATTCAAAATAACTTGCATAGGATAGAACTTATTTTATCAGTTCCAGGGAGTCCCAGGGAAAAGTGCATATGCTGTTCTGTACGCTAAGAACAGGAAGGCTAATAATCATCTGCTCTGAAGCAATAGTTGTTAGTTTAACTGTAACTAGTGTTCATTTATGTGTATAGATATCTATTTATTTACTTAGAGAGTCTGCAAAAATGAAAGTTTGCTAGTTGGGTTCTTTATGAATTAGCCTTTTCAGGTTTGTTCAGTGATTATACTCATAGAGGTAGGACTGAGTTACCGTTTTGGGCTCCTTTGCTTGGCTGTAAGTGTCTGTCCAGGTCAGGGGGCTTTAGTCTCCACATTGAGATGCTCAGTGGTCTGTACAGATCAGCCTCAGGCACCGGCTGCAGCTCTGACAGATGTTGTCAATACACTGCATATCGAGACAGAGAATGAAAGAGGAAGAAGAATAAAATGAGACAACAAGAGAGTGAAGAACACTTGGTTTGCTGAGGCCCAGTCGATGGACACCTTACACGTCTGTCCTTGGTGTGTGATGCAACTGCTGATTGGTTCTGACAGGCCCTGTAGAGAGACCATCGGCCTCTGGGCTGGAACTCTATTGGTTTGTGCTTGATAATAGTTGGGCGTGGCCTCAAAATTTTATAGATTAGTTCAAGAGTTCACACTTAGCTGATGATTGATAATAAAGCTAGTTTGGCATGCTGTCCCGAGTGAGAGCCCTGAGCTCAAAAGATCCTCGAGCCTGGGGCTCCCTTCCATTTGCAGGGCGAGAGGGGAGTTTGAGCTCAGGTAGATCTCGAGAACCCCCGCCCTCCTGCTGCTTATAAAGGGTGTGCTGCTGGTGGATTTTGGGTATGGTGCTAATTTGTTTAAGTCAATTTACTTATGTCTCATGTTTTGGACTGTGGGAGGAAACCGGAGGACCTGGGGAAAACCCACGCGAGCACGGGGAGAACAAGAACAAGGAGAACAAGAAACACAGAAATGTCAACTGGCTGGGTAGAGGCCCAAACCAGAGGCATTCTTGCTGTGAGGCAACAGTGCTAGCCACTGGTTCGCCGTGCTGCCCTATAGAGGAAAAGGGAGGAGAGGGGGTGGAAGGGGGGATTCTTCAAGATGAAGATGACTAAGGTAAGATGCTTTGGTTATTTTTACTAAGGTGGGAATTGTCTGATTGGTGGATTGTGCATTAGCTTGACTCTGGGCCAGCCGTGTCAATCATAAGCACGTGCTCTTCTCGAAATTAGTTTATAACTAAACTTCACTTAAAATCTACATGGACTGGAAGCTGCAACCATTTTTTCCATATTACGACGCAGTTCCTAAAGAAATAGAATATTAATTGAGAAAATGGTGGACGTGGCTTGTTTTTGCCACTGCGGGCTGATTGGATGTAGTGAAGTAGGCATTTCATTCTAAACGGTCAGGAAAATGGTTTCATGAAAGTTATTACAACCTTTAACAACAACAGACACCTCCTCTTCATCATTTTTGTTTGTTGTCAGCTTTTAGAAAAGGAAGTGTATTTTCAGATTTTGATTTTGGATTATAAGGGTGAACATTTTTTTTTCTTAATGTTATGCACAGATGAGTTGTTCACCATAAAACTAGCAATGTGAGTTAACAAAATCATATGGTTAGTTTTGATTTCATTTGTACTTTAGGCAAATAGTACAAGAATTGCTCACCTCAGGTTGTTAAACCAGTATGGCCTTGTGGAGAACAAAAGGAGCTTGGTGTTTTTGTAGATCTTTAATTGAATGTCTTCATTCCTGTTTAATCATAAAAAGCAGGAAATATATATTTTTTATCATTCATATAGTTCCACTGAACACATTATGCTGAACACATTATGCTTTTTTAAGATTTTAATTTATTTTCTTTGTATTGCTAAATTTTTCTTAAATTCTTTCTCTAAATGTTTTTTTTTTATTGTACGGTGCTGATTGTTTTTCGGTAAATGTGCTAGACATTTGAACTCAAGTTTTACATCTTCTTCTGCATCTCTGAAGCATGCACTAATTTCTAAAATGAACATATTCATCTTTTTTTCTCTCCTTTTTAATTTTCACATCATTTCCTATCTTCAGACTTCTTGCAAGGTCACCTATGTGTTTTTGTGTTTTTTGTTTACAACTTGAAATTCAAAGTTTCTTACATAAATGGATTCACAAGACTTGAACCCTTTTCATTGTGGTAAGGTGCTTTTCATATTTATTTGGAGCTTGAAAGGACCATTTTTTCATTTAATGGAAAAAAGGCACCATATACAGTCCTTGGCACTGAGTACACCTTGACAGATTTCTTTCTTTAAAAAATACCCATCTAGCTTTTTAAATGGCTGCTTTCAATAGGATGCTTTACAATGATATTTATATTTATTGTTTTTTAATATATATAAGTTGTAATGGTTTTAAAATTAAAAAAACTAAAAGCTAATCCAAAACAGTGCAAAAATAAAAAGTAACAAATAAATAAATTAAAAATTAAAAAACAAGAATAAAGAAATGCTTTAGTAAAACAAAAAAAGTAAAGTACATCAAACAATAACAAAACATAAATCAAATGCTATAAAAAAACTATAAAAAACTATAAAAACTATAAATGTATCCCAAATATTACTCAAGTAAGACCAGCGAATTCAAATGTTATCAGTCGATTAAATGGGCGTTATCAGTGGTTATCAGTTGATAGATATAGCCCAGTAGGGGCCCTTTATTTATTTATTTATTTATTTATTTTTCAATATAGCCTCACTCTTTTACTCATTATTTTACCGCAGCTCCACTCTTTTCATTTATTTTCTCGCAGCCTCAAGAGCAGAACACAGCCTGTAGGGTAATGATAACGTAATTATCATTCGACTCCCCCAACAGCGCCACCTTGCACATCAGCAAAATAAAAGATACGTGAGAGATGTTATGAATTAGTTACAGTTATGAAATAGTCTGATAAGCGGGAAATGTTCATGAGTCAATAACATCACCACATTGAAATGGTCTATAGTTAATGAATGTGAAATATACACTTAAAGATGTCAAAATGTCACAATATCATTCATTCATTCATTTTCTTTTCGGCTTAGTCCCTTTATTAATCCGGGGTCGCCACAGCGGAATGAACCGCCAACTTATCCAGCATTTGTTTTCAGCCACAACCCATCTCTGAGAAACATCCACACATTCTCATTCACACACATACACTATGGACAATTTAGCCTGTACCGTATATCTTTGGACTGTGGGGGAAACCGGAGCACCCGGAGCACACAGAAATGCCAACTAACCCAGCCGAGGCTCGAACCAGCGACATTCTTGCTGTGAGGTGACAGCACTACCTACTGCGCCACCGTGTTGCCCTATATCACAATGTATGAAAAACAAATATTTAATAATGCTCCAATCTATACAGACTGTCAAAAACTCCAGACTCGTGTTGCACGGTGGCAAAAAAACAAAAAACCCAGATTGTTAATAGGTTGAATAATCACTGAATAGGGATTATGGTAATTTTAATGGCCATGCAATAAATGGAAACATATCAACATATAGTACTATGTTCTGAGTCATTATCTAGAATTAAATGATTTCAACCAAAGCATATCATCTTCGAGACCGGACTTTCTGTATGAAACGTGTGCAAAATTTATACTAAACTCAAAGAGAAACATGTTACAGTACCTTTGGGTTACAAGTTCAACTTGCTAACAATCAGGCCACAACTTCACTCTGTACTGTAGGTGAACAAAAGTGGCAGAGAATATTTGTTGTTCTCAAACACTGTTTACTTCACTAAGTCAGTTTCAAGAATTCACACTTAGCTCATGATTTATACATAGCTTGTTTGGCATGCTGTCCCTGGAGAGAGCTCTGAGCTCAAGGGATCCTTGGGCCCAGGGCTCCCCCCTTTCATAGGCCGAGGGGAATTTGAGCTCAGGTCGATCTCAAACTCTCCCGCTGCTGAGGCTAAGGTGAACTTCCTGAAAGTAAGGCCCCGTTTACACTAGTGCGTTTTCGTTTTAAAACGCATAAGTTTTGCTACGGTTACGCCATCCGTCCACACTACGTTGGAGTTTTCGAGCCCTGAAAACGGAGCGTTTTGGAAACGCTGGAGAGGCCGTTTTCATTCTAAAACGCTGCTGCTCCGTCTCAGTGTGGATGGGGGGGAAACGGAGACATTTGAAAACGGAGGCTTGGCTGCTGAGATTCGCCACTGAGATTCGCTTTTGGGTCATTGCGTAACCTTCCCTTATTCATCAAGCCCCTATCACATGACTATAACGCCACTGGAAGACGGCAGACCAACCTTCACTGTAAACAATATGGACAGAAATGGGAGCGTTGTTTGCACTATTATCTGTTTTAGGCGCCATTGTGCAGTTAAACTCTGCCTTTTTTACTGCAACAGCTGCATATTTTTTACTGCAAGCAGCGTAAGCCCTATTTAGAATGCCGAGCGAGACACATGCTTCCTGTTTATACTTGAACGTGCATGGTCACGTGATATCCGTTTTTAGTGGAGTAGTGTGTACAGAGATGTGTTCAGAAACGCAGGGTGAAATGCTAGTGAGGACGCGGATCGTTTTCATGCTAAAATGCCGTTTTAAAACTAAAATGTACTAGTGCAGTGTTTCTCAACTAGTGGGTCGCGACCCAAGAGTGGGTCGCGGGAACATTTTTAGTGGGTCACAAAGTGCGTGGTCAAAAAAAAAAAAAAATAATAATAATTTATTTTGCTTATACCAGACTTTTATTTTGAAATGTGCGCGCGATAACAGTTCAGTTTAGTTCGGTAACTGAACATTTCTCTACCCTAACCGCTGTTTACAGTATTTATTGTTTTTACTTTTGTAATATTTCTATAATTTGATACATTTTGTTAAATGCAACAATAAAATATTGGGTCGTGGCTTGATGACCATGTAAAAATGTGGGTCCTGTAGCCAAACCAGTTGAGAACCACTGCACTAGTGTAAATGGGGCCTCAGACATTAGAAAAAGATTAAGGCTTATTTTATCTATAATAAAAAGCATATTTGGACGTCGGGAGGAAACCGGAGAACCCGGGGGAAACCCACACGGACACGGGCAGAACATGCAAACTCCGCACAGAAGTACCAGATGGCCCAGCGAAGGGTTTCTTCCAGATGAAGATAGAAAGGAAATGAGGATATATATAGTGACCTGGGATCCGTTGATTGGAGAATCATGATTAGCTAATGTGGGTCGGCAGGGTCAGTCATTAGCACGTGCTCCTCTCGAAATTAATATTAAACTTCATTTAATAGTGAAGGGATTGATCCCACAGGTCTGTTGATGGAAGGTTTGTGAAGAAATTTCGTGCTGCCTTTTAAAAGTATTTTGTAGTATTTTTAAAATACAAAATACAGCATTTTGTATGGATACATTTGTGGCTGCTGTATTTTGTGGTTTATTTTGAAACACTTAAAATTGATGTATTTGGTATTTTATTTTAAGATACATTTCAATGTACTTTTGCACATCCCTGTGTGCAAGGATAAACAAACAATGAAAATTTTTATTCATTCATTCATTTTCTTTTCGGCTTAGTCCCTTTATTAATCTGGGGTCGACACAGCAGAATGAACCGCCAACTTATCCAGCATATGTTTTACGCAGCAGATGCCCTTCAAACTGCAAACCATCTCTGGGAAACATCCACACACACTCATGCGCACACACAGACACTACGGACAATTTAACCCACCCAATTCACAACACACCTCGAACCAGCGACCTTCTTGCTGTGAGGCGATCGTGCTACCCACTGCACCACCGTGACGCCCAGTTTTCATTTTTACTTTTCAACTATTCCAACTGTTTAGTCTAACTTGTCCACAACAGTCCCCAGCATCAAAAACTGCTCCAGAAGTGAAGCGTCAGACGTATGCGGGACTCTCAGCGGAGCGTGTTTTGTCAGCAGGCCTCGGGAAATGTTCCCATTTAATGCGACCCGTGGTCTCAATCACCGTGAGAAAGCTGCTTCATGACCTGCTGACTACACAGTCTGTATCGCACACATTCACAATCATGTCGGTCATTAATCACAATGACTGACAGCTCACTTCACCCTGTTTAGACATATTTATTGCCACTTCTGTGATGTATATGCGGGATCCACGGCCGACACCAAAAGAATCTGGATATGAAAGAAACAGATACTTCATCAAATTAGATCTAAAAAACGTGAATAATGTTATGGGTTTTTTTTAAACGCATGAATAATGTTCCCCCGGAGAGCTTTGAGATTTTTTTTTTTGTCACAAAATGTGCCTTTTTGAAAAGCTTTCGTTTGGAAACTCTGGAGATTCGCAGACTAATTAGGCTTATTTGCATGCAGTGAAAGCAAGCAGCTGACAGCGTCCACTGCCGGCCAAGAGAAGGATGCTTTTAATGAGAGCAAACTGCTGCGTTAAAGGACTGCTCTGCCTGTTCATATACTGTAGCCTATATACACTAACAGAAAACAAGTTACATATAGTATAAGCACCCCCCGCTGAGACTCCACCCCCAGCACCGTGTTTCCCTGGTTACGTCCCTGTCACCTCTCCATTTTTAAAAGCAGGGTGATAATTACGCCGTTATCATTAACAGCTCTATTTCAGGTTGAACATGCTAAGCTGAAATATGTTTAAGATTAGCAAGTTGAAGTTTCAGTTATAAACAGAGGCTAGTAAAAGTTACTGATGAAGTAGTTTTGTGATTTGTTAATTATATCATACTTATTAAATGAATAAAAACAAACTGATAAAACTCCTTGATAGAAGTGTTCTCATTATAAATCCTAAATAAATCAATAGTAAAACCATATGGTGCCTTTAGATGCGTTTGAATATGACTTATGCTTTAAAAAAGATTTAAACTTAGTCGTGTATATGCTGTGCTTTAGTATTTTTGTGAGAGATACAGTAGACCTTTTTTCCCCGTATTACGCTGTAAAATAGTACATATACACTTTTTTTCCCATGTTTTTTTTTTATTAATTAATTAATTTATTTTGATAAAATTATTCTGTTCATAAAGGCGGCATTAACTACGTGTCATTTTTTAAAAATAATTGTTTATTCAAATTTAAAACAACCGTTTTATTATGTAGTTTCAAATGAAATTATTACTCAGTCATTATTGCTTTTATTATTATTAACATTAATTATAATAATAATAATAATAATAATAGTTGTTTATTATTATTATTATTATTATTATTATTATTATTATTATTATTATTAATATTATTATTATTATTATTATTATTGATATTATTGTTATTATTTAATATAGAGAAATGAGGCTGACAATTCATCTCTAAAACCACTGGAATAAATGATTAAATGAAATTATAAACTACTTTTGAAGAGTTATTTTATAGTGCAATAATATTTCACCGTTTAACAGTTTGTACTGTATTTTTGATGAAACAAATGTAGCCTTGGTGAGCAAATTTTGTGAGTCATATATATATTATGTTTTTTCCAATTATTTATGCTTTTGAACAACTTTTGATGTTAAAGTTTAAAAAAGTGACTTTTTTTTTGTCAATTTTAATAGTTTGAAGCATTATATTGTTTGGGTTGATGTTGTAATAAACCTTGAGTTACTGTTGTTGTAAACCTTTTAATGAACTGCCAGTACCTTTTTATTAGCACTCTATAAATAATTTATTATACAAAATATTACCTAAAACTACTAAAATGTGGATTAAAGTCAGCTTTTTAAATTGTACAGCACCAAAAGTCGACAGAGCAGAGATCAAGGTCTCATGATGCAATTAATATCCATATACAAATTGAAAAAAAAAGCAAAAAAGTGTGAATCACAAAATATGGAACCTGTGAATTTAATTAACAGTTGTTGTTTTTTATAGTTTGACATGTTTTCCATTTACTGTTTAATTTCAGTGTTTATTTGGTAGCTTTAAGCTATGCTTTGCTACCACATTTTGTCTTAGCCAAAGAGTATGTTCTCATTCATTATGTCATTAAATGTGGTTTTATTGTAAAGAATTTTAATTTCTTGGTCATAAAAAAAAAAGGATTTCCCTTAAAAAAAAAAAAAATTCTTAATACGATTTTTATATGATATATATATACACACACATTTTTGCAGTAACTTACTGGCAGCGCTGTTGCCAGCAAGTTTCCACAACTACCCCTCCACTGTAACATACATGTAAATGTGTTTCACAGTAGCAGGACCCTACCGCAATTTCATTTTACAGTAAAATAGCCTTACCGCTAATTCTTTTTATGGTAAAATGCTCTTTACCACAATTTTTACTGTAATTTTATTGTAATTCATTTACACTTTACATTTTTAGTAATTACTATTCCAAACAAGTGACAAGATCATATACAACAATATTTTTAGTATATCCGTTTTAAAAGGTTCGCAAAAGGAATTTTCATTCATCGATCTTATTTTAAATACATTTTGTGATACAATATGTTAATTAATCATGTTTTCATTCTCATTTTTGTCCTTGACTGCCAGTAGCAGTAATAGATTACTTTGATTACAGCAGAATAGAGCAAATTCCTAATATGCAGTAAGTTACTGTAAAAGTTTTACAGTTACCTACAATTCAGTGCAAGCAATGTATGTGATATTTTACTGGCCATTTTTTGCAGTCAATAACTCTAAAGTTGCAGCAAAGTTTACACTTTGAAAAGAGATTAGTTGACTTTACTTAAAAGAGAGTAAACTTATTGTCTAATAATTATTAAGTAAACAGTGTGCGTACTTATAAAAGAAAAGTTAAGTCAAAGGGTTTACAGGCTTTTTTAAGTAAAATTGTTTTTTGTAATGCAATGAGTTGACTTAATTGTGTTAAAGTAAAGTGACTAATTGCTTTTTACAGTGTAACAGTGTAGTAAACTCTGTTCCATGTAAACGCACATGCTGGAGGATCGCAAAACCTGTATGAAAATTACCTCAATTAAATTGCGCAGCACCAATTTCCAGTAGGAGATCAAGTGTAATGTTGTGCTCCAGATTATTGCAGAACAATTATCTTGTAACTATCAACCAATTATACTGAATTGAAATGTAAACCAATTTTTTATTTTGCTTAGCTTAACATTGTACTAGGTGTAGTAAACTCTACTCCATCTAAACACATGTGCTGTAGGTTTACTAGAACCGGCTTTACTTACAAAATGTGCATGAAAACCACCTTGATTAAATCACCTTGTGTCTAGAAGGAGTGTAAAGTCAAGTGTAAAGTGGTGTTCCAGACATCATCTTACCCAAACACTACGCAGAGAACCACGACATCGCTGGAGATTAACCCTGATCTCTGCAGTCACCTTGAGCGGAGAGGCTCATGGGAGGTAATTGTGCTCTGACAGAGCCTGTGGCGCTACAGTCCACATCCCCCTCCACATGCTCCCATACGCTGGCAAATATATAGACCGCTCGCCTGTCATTAAAGCACGGAGCAAGAGTCCCCTCAGGGACAGAGATGGATGAGGTGTCAGTCTTGAACCCGTCCACAGAGACACTGGGATCTGTCAGCCCGACCAAACCACTCCACGGGCCGACCATTAGAGCTTCACGCATGGCCCACAGCCGCCGTCATCGGCTTCAGAAACCAGAGAGTCTCATTCAGGAAGAGCGGAGCGGCTGATAGACCCGGACAAAAGAATTGGCTCCACAAAAAGTAAGCCATCAGGGAGGACAATAGGAAGCCAATTCATCAATTTCAAGAGCAGCTTCACCTTTAGTGCAGTTTAAGGTAGCTACTGTAAACTTACGAGGAACCGAGGAGTTCTGCGAGACGCTGTGTAAGAGGCACCTAAAGGCTTGGAGAGATTTATTGTACAGACGGTGCTCCCTGGCACAAAGCTCTCCTCTTTGCATTGCGATACTTCTTTGTCTGGCTCCGCTGCTGTGTCTGTAACCCTATTACCAAAAAATGTGTAACCAGGTGTTTGCATTCTGGGAAATCATTAAAACAAATTGAATGCGTGTATGTAGTCAGTTAGTGTAGGGGTTACAAACTGGTGGGATGCTTGAGAGCCCCTACGGGATGGGATGGGACACGTTTGCATTTGTTTAACCAGCAATGCGTTCACCCGAGCCTCTTTGCATTATTTTGTCAAAGTATTGCAGTATATAATCCCAGAGAAATGTTGTAGTGTTCCACAAAACTATTGCAATCCTCCAGGAAAGTTTGCTTTCTCTTCTACAAGTATTGCATTCCCACATGAAACATTGTTCCTTTTGCAAAAGTACTGCGTATATTATGAAACATTGCATTTGCTTAAAAAACCTTGCATTCTTTTCTTCTTCTTTTTTTTTTTTTGGTGTCCCCCACAACCCCCCTCCCCCCCATAATACAATTATTATTGTATAATATATATATTATACAATAAAATGCATTAAAATGTATTATACAAAAAAAATATGATGTATGATATGAGGTATTATACGACACGATACGATACTATAAAGTGCCGTAGAATGCTGATTATTTAAGTTAGGTCATTGATGATTCTGTTTAGTTCAATATTATTTATTATATTTAAATTTTATGATATGCTTTGTGATATGATACATGATGTGATATGATCTGATGTGATATATGATATGATATACGATACGATGATACGATATGAATGCTGATTACGTTAGCTAGATCATTGATGATTCTGTTCAGTTCATTATTATTTGTAATATTTGTATCTAAATTAATTACAAGAAAATGCTCTAAAAAGGAAAAGGTATTGCGTAAAAAAAAGTATAATATAATTTGATATGATACGATGTGATACGATACAATATGATACAGTGCCAAAGAATGCAGATTATGTTAGTAAGGTCATTAATGATACTGTTCAGTTCAATATGAATTCCGTTGTTGAAGGATATATTCACTGTAGAGAAATTGTTCTCTCTCTCTCTCCAAAAAAATACATAAATAAAAAAGCATTTGCAGATAAAATATTTGCATTCCTTTGCAAAAAAAAAAGTGTATCCTCCACTTTGCAAAAAGACTGCGTTCCCCCAAGACACTTTTTAAATGAAAGTTTTCCTCCCACCTCATATTATTTCCAACAAGCGAACAAACAAAGTTTCAGGAGGGATCACACAATTTTAGCAAGAGAACAGAACAGCACTGAAATATCCTCTCATACTTCACCACCATCATCATGTCCCTGTAGAGGCTCTGTAGGATGCATTATGAGTTGTTTTGGATAAAAGCCTCCTGCCAAGTGTATTAGTAGTAGTAGTAGTTGTAGATACAGTTTTGTTGTTTAATTAAACCTGTTGAGACCCACTGATTTCATCCAAAGATCACACCTACAGTTCTTTGGCTGCCAGCCTTCATCTCTACAACACATCACCCTTGTTATCTATCACGTTTTAATAACATCTAGAGCCTCGGTGACGCTGTTCGCCGTGTTGTGTCCACAGTTTCCAAGCCTTTCTCAGAAATGATCTCCGAATCTGTGTTATTTGCTGTTGGACATAGGCCCTTGTGTTGTGTCCATCTGGAGTGCTTTTGTCAGTGTTGTGTCATCACGGATTTTATTAAAGGGATTTCAGCAGCATTTCTAGCAAAAAGTCGATTTCCACCGGAATGCATTGGATGCATTTTTCAGTTCGCTCATGGATTATTGCTTAAAGCTTTTATGAGGCAGCTTGAAGCTAAAGTAAACCTTTATTTTATACATCAGGAAGACAGCCACTTTACTTTTCTTATCAGAGGTGCACACCAAAGCTTTATTTTCAAAATATTAGAGTTTGCATGGCAGTGATTAATAGGAAATTCAATATTCTGATCACATTTTTTTTTCCTTTTTTATCAATTGTGGAAAGAGTACTGAAAAGTATAAGGATAGTCACTTGTAATGTAGTGCAAGTAGAGTAAAGGTATTATTACTCAAAGTATGAGTTAAAAATAACCCTTCTAAAAGAACTAGAGTATTACAGGGTGAAAATTATTCCATCTGCAAATTAAAAGAAATGATAGATTTTTATTTAAAAGGCAGGAAAAGAAATGAAAATAGATGGCCTAATAAAAAAAAGAATTGTTTTTATGAAGAGATTTCTTGTGTTTGTGTCACTTATTTGATTTGGGTTTTGTTTTAAAAATGTTTATTCAGTTTTGTTATATTTCAATTTAACACAGAAATAGCGTAATAAAAGGACAACTTGACTATAGTACCAATCTCATTTTATAATTCGTTTTTTGAGGAAACTAGAACTGTGAAAACAAAATTGTGAATCGAATTGTGAATTTATTCTTGTTTATGTAAAGCACTTTGAATTGCCACTGTGTATGAAATTTGCTATATAAATAAACTTGCCTTGCCTTGTTACATCCTAGGTATCAGGTACAGTAGGCAGGTATTTCTATAAACTGAACATGAGGCTGACAGGATGCCACTGTTTTCATATAAGTGCTTTTTTGTAGTTTACAAACAGACTGTTAAAATAGTGATTTAGGCCCAACTGGTGTGTTAATGAATGGAAAAAAACACTGTTTTGGCCCCCAAAGTCACAGCTTGTAAGTGTTTTGTATTGTTGTAATGTACTGTAATGTAATGTGTATTTATATAGCACATTTATTGTGTATGGCTATACACTCAAATCACTTCACAATCATGGAGGAGGGGTGGGGTCTCTTCACACCACCCCAACCACCAGTGTGCATCCACTTGGATGATGTGACGGCAGCCACTGGACAATGCCAGTGTGCTCACCAGACACCAGCTATTGGTGGAGTGGAGAGACAGTGAAAGAGCCAATTCAGTGGATGGAGATGATTGAGAGGCCATGATGGGTAAGGGCCGATGGAGGGAGTTTGGCCAGGATATTGGGGTTAAACTCCTACTCTTTTACAAGAATTGCCATGGGATTTTTAATGACCACCATAAAGGGTCATGACCTCGTTTAACGTCTATTCCAAAAGACTGCTCTCACAGACAGTATAGTGTCCCATTCACTTTACTGCAGTGTTAGGACTCACACAGACCTCAGATTGAGCGCCCCCTGCTTTTCTCACTAACACCACTTCCAACAGCAGAGTATTATCACGTGGTCTACCATACATGCATACCTGTCAACATTGGGATGTGAAACTAAGGGATATAATGAATGTCTCAATTAGATTTTTATTTTTTATTTGATTACATTAACAAAGGTGTCACTTTAAAAATGCTCACTAACATTATAATGAAAGCATTCAAACTTTTTATGCTCATTTAGGCCTAAATTAATTGTGTTTTAAAGAAAACCCACCAAAATCGACATCTTTAGATATTATTATTATTATTATTATTATTATTATTATTATTATTATTATTATTATTATTATTTTGTCTGTTCAAACATGCACCCCAAACCCAGACTTTCGCTCCGCTTCAAATCACGTGGACCGAATCCGTTCTATTTATCCCTATGGAACGCGTCAGCTGACAGTCACGCACCACTACATGAACTGACTGTTTTGAGGGTTGCGTAGGAGGGGCAACGCTGCCTGTAATGGAAAGGAAGGGAATCTTGTTGTTTTTTGTATTTATTTCAAATATTTTTCATGCCTAAATAAAATGAAAGCACAGAACAGATTCACATTTAAGAGCAAGCAGCATCCCCTGCTGGTCTGGCGGTAAGGGTTGCGTATGGGGAGGATCAGCTCTTGATTGCCACCCTTCAGAAAAAAGATACAGGATAAATACGGGAAAACATCTTTAAGGGATGATAGCGGGATAGAACTGTAAAATAAGGGAGAATCCTGGGAAAATGGGAGGGTTGACAGTTATGTACTGTACATGTACAGACCGACTTAGCTTCAGTGAGTAACCGGTCTTGGGCGGTAGGGTGATACTGTACGGCTATGATTGTACTATACTTATTGTTTTTAGGACATTTTGGAATTTGTGTTTATGTTTATGATTGTTTGTATTTGGCATTTTTATGCAATATCACAAAGTTTTCATTTCAAATGCGATAGGAAATCAGCTCCATTTGCACAGTTCTATCAATGTTTTTTTTTTTTTTTGTATAAAGTTAAGAAACTTTCAGATGTACTTCTTGAAAAAAACAAAACAAAAACCAAAAAAAGCTTTCATGATTGTATTTCATGATTATATTCTCGTTTGATCTGCCATCCCTTATTTTTAGAGGTGATTTGGAGTCTCTATAAGCAAGAAAACACAAATCAATGCTTGCACTTTCTGCTAAAGTGGTTTTCAGAAAAATTGCATTTTACTTTTAATTAGCGTTGTCTAGGAATAAACAGTTCGGGGCTGCAAAAAAAAAAAAAAAAACTCCTAACAATGACGTTTGGACTGAGCTGGAACCGCTCGCGTTACAGAGCTATCGATTTACTAATTGTTCTTCGTCTCAGCTCTTTGTTCCTGTGGGTTGTGTTTAACCTACAACGACTCTGAATTTCTCAGGACCGCAGCTTGTTAAAAAAGAAACTCCTACACTTAACGTCTGAGAGAATGCATTGACTCGTCGTGCCCTGCTGGAACAGGGTTTCTATCTAACTTTGTGAAGAAAAGAAAAAACTGAATTTCTTCTTTTATCTCGCTCTATAAGATGTGACATTCTTGCCAACAATAGAGGCGACCGTCGGCCTCCTTGATATTTCGCACAGATGACTTTGATAGCTGCGAGTACGGAGGGTCTCCAGGGACTCTCTCGCGACAGGTTGTCTGCTTTCTGAATCTATAGGGTGCCACTGTGGTCGTCCTGACGTGTCTGTTATTCTCTCAGCACCTGGGATTATGCACAGTCTCTCCGAGTCTTAAAGGATTTGGGCAAATCAGAAAGGGCAAGTCCACCAAGACTGAACCAAAGCCCAGCTATGGATTCCTATAAGCCGACTTTACTCCACTGTTCTGGGTGCAGTGAAACAGCTGCTGTCCGTGAGCTCCGGCTTCATGTTGGCTGGTTTGCTGCTGATCTCAGCACAGCTCCTGGCAAGGCTGTGGCTGATGGTTCCCCGGTGTGGGCACTATGAATAGCTCTCTACCCCTCTACATTTCCTCCTGTGTCCTGGCAACACTGATCTGCTGGCACTGCCGGGCGCTGTAACATTCAAGCTGACAAAGCATGGAGTGCAGAACTATCCGGAAAGCCAGATGTGAATGTGGGTTGGAGCATGTACTGTACTGTGAAATGGTTGAGCCTAATGCAAGCAAGCAAAATGATACAAATGTAGATTTAAGGATTGGAGGATGTGCTGTACTCAGGTGGTGAATATGTTCTTGTTGAGCTTAAAGGAATATTTTGGACATATTTAAAAAATTATTGTTCATTTACTGGGGTGCCGTGGTGGTGTAGTGAGTAGCACATTCGCCTCACAGCAAGAAGGTCGCTGGTTCGAGCCTCGCATGGGTCAGTTGGCATTTCTGTGTGGAGTTTGTATGTCCTCCCTGTGGTCGTGTGGGTTTCCTCCGGGTGCTCCGGTTTCCCCCACAAATCCAAAGACGTGGTATAGGTGAATTAGGTAAGCTGAATTGTCCGAAGTGTATGAGTGTAAATGAGTGTTTCCCAGAGATGGGTTGCAGCTGGAAGGGAATCTGGTGCGTAAAACATATGCTGGGTAAGTTGGCGGATCATTCCGCTGTGGCGACCCCAGATTAATAAAGGGACTAAGCCGAAAAGAAAATGAATAAATGTTAATTTACTTACATTCATTTAATCGTAAGATTTAGGTTACTTGTTAGTAGTATAATGGATCTCAAATCTCTTGGTTCTGATCACGTTAATGTTTTTGAGTCACAGGTCGAACCATTTTTTCGGATCAGCAAAAAAATGGGACGAGAAAAATTACAATTTATTACAAAAACATTACTGCAAGAAACTTGTTTTAACAAACATAATTCATTTTCTTTTCGGCTTAGTCTTTTTATTAATCTGGGGTCACTGCAGCGGAATGAACCGCCAACTTATCCAGCATATGTTTCATGCAGTGGATGCCCTTCCAGCTGCAACCCATCATTAGGAAACATCCATACACACTCAGGGCATACTCACACTATGCTATCCAGACTGTGCCCACACCCATTCCCGGATCATTTGAGAAGTGTGAGTGCTCTGAATCGGGCTCAGGCACTGTTCAGTTGGCCGGCCCTGGCCCGGTTGGATTGGGCTTTGGCGCGGTATGCTTGTAGTGTGAGTGCAAAGCGCACCTGAGCCCGAAACTGAAGAGGAGATGTGACTTTTGGGGACTGTTTCATATGGACGTATTAATCATTCTTACTGTTTAATGAAATCAAAAAAGGTAGGTTATTAAAGACGCAAACCCCTAACTGCACGACAACTGTACCTTTAGCATACCTTCTAATTCCTGCAGCACAAGGTCTTTATGATTGTTTATGAGCATCAAAAGTTGCTGATCTGTTCGGCAAAATATTTGAATGTGTGTCACTGCAAATCAATCAATTAAAACGGTATAATGATATAAAAAAATCTCCACTGTGCTGAGCGAGAGCACTTCAACAGCGCATCATCAATGACGCAAGTGTCCTCAGGCCTGAATGTAATGTGAGTGCGGACAGTCGGGGGAGAAGGGAGGGGGAACATGTGTGCTTCGGCCTGGTTTAAGGCAACTGTGCATAGTGTGAGTTCGCCCTCATTCACACTCATCCACTATGGAAAATTTAGCTCGCCCAATTCACCGATACCGCATGTCTTTGGACTTGTGGGTGAAAACGCAACACCTGAAGGAAACCCACGCAAACACAGGCAGAATATGCAAACTCTACACAGAAATGCCAACTGACCTAGTCGAGGCTCGAACAAAGCGACCTTCTTGCTTTGAGGTGATTGTGTTACCCACTGCGCCCCGTGACGCCCCTTAACAAACATAATTTAGAAAATAATTTTATTAAAAAATAAAACCAAGCCGAATTTTTTAAAAGTTTGAAAAATGATCTTCACTATACTGTTGCTTATCATAAATATAATAAATCTAAATGTATAGTCTTGTACGTTTTATATTTTTTCATTCATTTTCCTTTGGCTTGCTCCCTTTTTTCATCAGGGGTCGCCATAGCGGAATGAACCACTAACTTATCCAGTATATGTTTAACACAGCGGATGCCCTTCCAGCTGCAACCCAGTACTGAGTAACATCCTTACACACTCTTTTGCACACATACACTATGGCCAATTTAGCTTATTTGATTCACCTATAGCGCATGTCTTTGGACTGTGGGGGAAACCGGAGGAAACCCACATGAACGCAGGAAGAACATTCAAACTCTACACAGAAATAAATGATATGTGTTTTTCTTCAGATTTGTAATGATTCTAAAAATTAAAATCAACCATGGCAACTGAAAAAAAACAGAACGGCATTTATATGCATTATTTCAAATGATAATATTACTAATATATAAAATAACTGAACTGCAGTCTAAGTTCAACCTGCTCAAGATCTCAAGATATAAACTGGATTTTTTCTTAAATCATATAGTGTTAAAAGTAGATAACACAAGTGTTTCTGCTCATTAACTTTTGTTTTTAATTCAAGATGAATTAACAGTTTTTATGCGTATGAAATCATTCACTTAACTGTGCTTAATTATCTTAATATCAGTTAATATAAAAAATAGTTTTTTCTTCAAAAACTTCAAGTAAAAAAAAAAGTTCATTAAAAAAAAAAGTTAAATATATATCATGTAATTATGCCTCACTTGATATCACATTAGTAGGAACATAATAGACCGGTTTCACAAACAGAACTAAGCTTAAGCCAGGATCGCTTAAATTTAATTTAAGCAGCTTTTATTGAAATTATTTAAAAAAAAAACACATTACCAGTGTGTATATTGAGACAAATCTTTGTCATTGAGATATCAAACTGCTAGTTAATTTCAATTTTAACAGCTCAAACATGCAATTTAGTGTAGATTTAGCCTTGCCTGTGAAATCAGGGGTTAATATTTAAGTTAAAAACTAGTAGTTTGGATCATTGTGTACAGCATAATCAAATTACAGTGAGACAGTGGTATTTGATATAGTCACCATGGTATTTCCACATTATTGTTTCATGAGGGGCAAGCTGATGTTAAAACCCTTCTCTTTCTTTTGGTTTTTAAAGTATAAATGAAATAAAACCTAACAATATGATTTTGTTAACTCCCATAGTTCCATGGGGAAAAATTAATCTGTGCATGTCATTAAGAAAAGCCTTTGTAATCTGAGAACCGAACGTAATGAGCTAGCTAATAATTAGCTAATAATTACTAGCTTGTAATCTGAAAACAAACAGGAAGTGCGCTCTCAAATTTTAGTTTTAAATGACTTCTGTCTGAGGTATTGGGCGTGGCTAACATATTTAACCACGCCCCCCCAACTGTCAAGTTTGACAACAAACAGAAACTGTGAGGAGAAGGTGTCTGTTAAGTTGTAATAACTCTCCTGGAACCCCTTTCCCAATCGTTCAGAATGAAATGCCTACTTTACTACACCCAATCAGCTCGCAGTTGAAAAAAACAAGCCACACCCACTATTTTCACGTTTTATATTTCTGTTTCTCTAGGAACTACATCACAATACAGAAAAAAATAATAAAATAAATGGTTGCAGCTTCCAGTTCAAGCTGACTTTAAAGTAATCAGATTCAATAAGGGCTCAGGTCAGAAACCGTCCTGTTGGGCTGATCATTCAAATTTGGGTCAGTAAAAAAAAAAAAAAAATGAAATGATGAATAAAGAGACCTCTATACACAGTCTAAGAACAATTCAAATGAAATCGGATTAAAATGCCAGTCGTCTTTTGGTTCGACAATAGCTTTGCTCTACCGACACATTGAGGAGCAGGTGGAGGCAGCGTCCAAGCCAATTCATTTGCACAATGCAGAATCTCACGCGCCTTGATGAGCCATTGTCTTGGTTACAAGAGAATAAAAAAAGAAGGGAAAAAAAATCAGCACATAACTGGCAGAAATGGTCACTGTGATTCTTTAGCGCCTAAATCCCCCAGCTGGCTTGCGACTCTCTAGTTGGGTGTGTTAGGAGGAGCAGATATCAGAGCGTGGGTCGCTGCCAGTCTTCTGGCCTTGAGTAATTAGCCGTTCTTCACACCATCGCTGAGCTCACCAGAGGAAGCAGAAGCGGGTCTGGAAGAATGCGTCACATGCACATGCTGATACACACCAACATGTGTGCGCGCTGTTCTACCTCATCGATTAAAGAAAGGAGATTTTGAAGCAATATTGCAGCCCTTAATTCTTCCTTTGTGGGCACATTTGGCCACAAAGTTCTCAAGTGCGAACCCAATATATACAGTTGAAGTAAAAAGCGCTCTTGTGAATTTTTGGGGGGATTTTTCAAATATTTCCCAAGTTATGTTTAACAGAGCAAGGAATTTCTATCTGTTCAATTTTTCTTTTTCTTTTTATTTGTGTTATTTTGGCTAGAATAAAAGCAGTTTTCAATTTTTTTTAAAAGCATTTTAAGGTCATTTATTTATTACTGTCTACAAAACAAACCATCGTTATACAATAATTTGCCTAATTACCCTAACTTGCCTAATTAACCAAAGCTTTTAAACTGTACTTTAAGCTTATACTAACGTCTTTTAAAATATCTAGTAAAATATGATGTACTGTCATTATTGCAAAGATAAAATAATTAGGATCAGTAATTAGAAATGATTGGAAAACTATTAGGTTTAGAAATGTCTTTAAAAAATTGACTTTCCATTAAACAGAAATTCATCTGCTTGATTGATTGATCAACATTATGCTGGATTTTTTTTTTTTTTGGACAAATAAATTTTAAAAAAAATCTTTGAATTTTGAATTTTAGTATTAACCATTCATTTCCTTTTTCAACCACTTAACATGGTTGAATAGAGTCCTTTTTTTCTGTGCGTTTTTGTGCAGATGCATACTATAAAACGTTTTTTTATTTATTTATTTATTTTTTGGTGATTGGCAGAATTTTACAGTTTAAATGACAAAGAAATGTCAAAGTTTTACTGTAAAATACCATATATTATTCATTTATAACGTTAATGAATTACAATCTTTTTTGTACATTTTAGTAAACCTTAGTGCAAATTCATGAAATGCATGGTAAAAATAGAAGCTGTGGCAGAATTTCAATTCAAAATGTGGCAGAAAACCTAAACAAAATGTTAGTGTAAAAATAGTGTTTAGTGTTTAGAGTTTAACTGTATATGATTTATTTCTTATGTTGATAATTTTACTGTATCCAACTATATAGTTTTGTTTATAATGTGAAAGACATTAATTTATTATTTATCATTGTTTTAAAGTACTTATTTTATACTACACATTCTACCTTTGTCACAGAGACTCAACAAATAACTAAAACTAAAGGGATAGTTCACCCAAAAAAAAACAAACCAAGCAAACAAAAAAAAAAATCATTATTTACTCACAAAAATTCTTACTTTTGTTAAACAGGAAGGAAGATATTGTGGAGAATGTTGCAAAAAAAGCCATTGACGTCCACAGTAGGAACAAAAAATACTCTGGAAGTAGCCAGAGTATAGCAGTTTTGTTTAAACATTCTTCAAAATACCTTTTGGTGTTCATTAGAAGAAAGAAACAAGTGGAGGATGAGTAAAATATAGCAGCATTTTCATTATGTATGTACATATTGCTGTTGTTGGCTACTGTTAATCCATTTCCACTGTTTTTGCACATACTCACCGGACACTTTAATATGTACACCTGTCCAACTGCTTGTTAACGCAAATTTCTAATCAGCCTTGTGCAAAAGCAAATACCTTGTTGATGTCAGAGGTCAGAGAGGAATTTCCAGACTGGTTCGAGCTGATAGAAGGACAGTAACTCAAATAGCCACTTATTCCAACTGAGGTATGCAGAAGAGCATCTCTGAATGTACAACATGACAAACCTGATGGGCTACAGCAGCAGAAGACCACACCATGTGCCACTCCTGTCAGCTAAGAACAGGAAACTAAGGCCCCGTTTACACTGATGCGTTTTCGTTTTAAAACGCATAAGTTTTGCTACGGTTACGCCACCCGTGCACACCACACCGGAGTTTTCGAGCCCCGAAAACGGAGCGCTTTGGAAACACTAGAGAGGCCGTTTTCATTCTAAAAAGCTGCTGCTCCATCTCAGTGTGGATGGGGGGAAACGGAGACATTTGAAAACGGAGGCGTGGCTGCTGAGATTTGCTACTGAGATTCGCTTTTGGGTCATTGCGTAACCTTCCCTTATTCGTCAAGCCCCCTATCACATGACTATAACGCCACCGGAAGACAGCAGACCAGCCTTCACTGTAAACAATATGGACAGAAATGGGAGCGTTGTTTGCACTATTATCTATTTTAGGCGCCATTGTGCAGTTAAACTCGGCCTTTTTTACTACAACAGCTGCATATATTCACAAGAGGCAAGCTACTGTTCGAGCACTCGCTAATCACTCACGTTTCACGCGGCGTACGCCCTATTTAGAATGCCGAGCGAGACATATGCTTTCTGTTTATACTTGAACGCGCATGCCCAGAGTGCACGAATGGTCACGTGATATACGTTTTTGGTGGAGTAGTGTGTACAGAGATGTGTTCAGAAACGCTGGGTGAAACGCTAGTGTGGACGCGGATCGTTTTCATGCTAAAACGCTGTTTTAAAACTAAAACGTACTAGTGTAAACGGGGCCTGAGGCTACAATTTGCACAGGCTTACCAAAAATGGACAATAGAAGATTGGAAAAACGTTGCCTGGTCTGATGTCGCTGCGACATTCAGATGGTAGGGTCAGAATTCGGTGTCAACAACATGAAAGCATGGATCCATCCTACCTTATATCAACAGTTCAGGCTAGTGGTGTAATGTGTGGGGGATATTTTCTTGGCACACTTTGGGCCCATTAGTACCAACTGAGCATCGTGTCAACATCACAGCCCACCCGAGCATTGTTTTTGACCATGTCCATCTCTTTATGACCACAGTGTACCCATTTTCTGATGTCTACTTCCCACAGGGTAACGTGCCATAAAGCGTGAACCATCTCAGACTGGTTTCTTGAACATGACAATGAGTTCACTGTACTCAAATGGCCTCCACAGTCACCAGAACTCAATCCAATAGAGCATCTTTGGGATGTGATGGAATGGGAGAATTGCATCATGGATGTGCAGCAAACAAGCATCACGTAGTTGCTGCAGGCTATGTCAATATGGACCACCATCTCTGAGGAATATTTCCGGTACCTTGTTGAATCTATGCCACAAAGGATTAAGGGAGTTCTGAAGGCAAAAGAGGGTCCAACCCGGCACTAGTAAAGTGCACCTAATAAAGTGGCCGGTGAGTGTATAAATGACGAAATCTCTTTGTTTAGAATAATACGCAAGACTACTCTGCTAATGATACTTTACTATCCATAAGTCACAGCTTAGTGTAACTAACACTTGTAATGATTGTCTTTAAAGCTCATTGACCTCCGTTTAACCAGTGTTGTCTATTAGAAGTTTAAATCAAGGGTTTCTAAGCTGCATTTGTCTTGTAAAGAACTTGTTTGTGCACAAGGTAGGCTTCTGCTCATAATTAACAGCTTAATTCCGTTGTGGTGTTTCACATTATGGCTCTTAGCAAGTTCTGTCATTACACATAGCGTTTGTTTGGAAGTCTTGGGGGAGAGGATGAAAGCATATTTTCTGCTCCATTTACCATTTAATGAGTGATTCTGTCAACTTTCTCCACGCACGCTGTGAATCTGTAGATAGTTGTTAGTATCTGGACTATGTAGTAAGCTAGAATACATTTGAACCATTTGGCAGATGTTTAATGGGTAATACAATAGGAGAATAGGGTGGAAACTAAAACAATATGTATAAATAATAAATTAAAAATAAGTTTCATCACATTTGAATTGACTTAAGAAACCCATTTTGTATTACCGTTTGGCTAAAATGTTATGTTTGAATATGCAAATAAACCGTCTCAGTAAATATGCACTAGTTGACATTTCTTTAGCCCAAAACACGAAGTCAGAAAAAGCTTTTTTTGACATTTGTGTTAAAGAGCGTCAAAGATCTTTTTTGATCTTAAAA
>CAIGQQ010006052.1:2218969-2242723 GCA_903798035.1 Danio albolineatus | reverse complement strand
ACACACACACACACACGCACACACACACACAGCATTTACTGACACTGCGGCCATAGTGATTATAGTGGTTAAGAATTAGATAATGATTTTACTGTCTTTGACAAACACACTCTGTTTTAAAAATGTTTTAAACTTATAAAACAAAAACAAAAAATCACAGAGATTGTAACAAATATTTTAATCCCAGTTAAGTGGGCAGGGAAAACTGCACTCCTACATCATGTCGTGGTGGGCCTCAAAATCACTGGGATTTGGGCCCTATTTTAACGTCAGGAAATTTTTAAAAAGAGACTTACAATATGACAGTGGACACACTATACATACACACTGTCCAAACAGCCTTGCAGAAGTTGATTTTCACAATTGGTGCCCATTAAGAAGCCCTGCTACAGTATATACTATTTGCCCTGATAAAAGTATTCTTCGGGCTTTTTTCATGTTCTTAAATCTAAACTAAAAGGGAAAAAAAAATGTTTACTGCTCTTATTCCTTTATCCATGTTTCCCTAAATCTATTATACTCCTCCATTTTGTCAAATAATAAGGCCATTACAATGAAAGTTACCAGCCTTAATGGGAAAACATTTGAATTTCAGTCTCTCAGGCGTATAAAACTTCGACTTCAGAAGACTTTGTGTTTGAGGTATGACCTTGTGCCATTTCTGAACAAAATGTGAAGTGTCTTCAAGTCATATTAACCAAAGACCTTATTTTATTCTTAAATTAAAAAACGCTTTTCTACAAAAATTAGCAATTCCCATCGGAAGCCATGGTGAATTAGCCTTCCGGGTTGGCCTACAAATTGACATTATTTCTGAACAGCTCTATTGTGATTATCATTTTTTTTTCTTATCACTGGAATATTCTCTGATTTCAGCTCGGGCGGATTGAAAGACTTCTCAAACTTCACGGAGGCACAGTGAACGGGTGAACATCAACCTTTTACATCCTCAACCTGCCCGTCAGCAATGAGACCAGAGAGACAGAGAGAGGTAAATAAAGAGAATAATGAAGAAAGCTAATCGGATTGATCAAATTTCCTGTCACTAATGAAAAGAAAGTGAGTCTGGTTTCTTCCCATGTCTGTGATAAAGATGATTAAGTGTGAACATCTGATAAAGTTCAGGCTCCAGTGAAAGCGCTGAAGGGAAGATGTGTGAGGAAAAAGTCTCTAATTTAGTGGCTGTATGCCTTATTAGGGAATAGAAACTGAAAAAAGGTGTGCTGGTTGATCTTTTCTGAGATATGTATTGTATTTGTATTATAATGCAAGGATTGTGAATGGTTGATTCTGATTGGCTGGTGAGCATTGGCGTTCATGAATACAATTGCAAAAACTGAAAGCTGACTATCGAGCTTAAAGGCTGATCAAAGGCTGATTTACAGTAAGTCGTGTTCAAAAATAAAAGCAACGGCATGCGATAGAAGAAATATTTTCCACATTGAAAGCAGTTTGGCCGGACTAACACCTGAAATTTATATTTTAGAAACATAAAAGCTTCTATTTCTTGCTGCTGAACAACAGGACAAACTGACAATGATCTCCTCAGGTACACCTCATGTGCTATTTTCAGTGTTAAGTGAAGTTAGGGGTGGGCGATATGAAAAAAATATATCACGATTTTTTCTGGGGAAATCATGATTCACGATTTTTATCCCGATTCTTTTTCAAGTTGAGTTTTTAAGACTATTTTGCAAATTACAATGGTACAATACAACCAAACTTAATATATTATTAATATATATTATATATTAATAATACAACCAAATATATTCCTACCATGTATGTTTAAGAGTATTTTAATCAAGTGAAGATTTAATGCAAGTGCTATTCTGCAAAGAAAGAACATTCAACAAGACTTGCATTACAATTACTGTGCCATCAAAATGATCATTTGTTTAAACAAATCTTAGTTCAAATCAGATAGCTTATTAAACATAGATCCTCAGCAACACCTCCAAAACTAGTAGTGTTTTGAATTTAATAAATGCATAATAATCATGATATCCCTGAAACCATGATTATTCTTCAGACTATATAATCGTACAACCAAAATCTACAACCCTTGCATCCCTAATTGTAACGCAGTTCAAAACAACATATGAATGTGTCTGAATGTAGAAGAAGCCTACTTGAGCATTACACTGATTTTGTTGTGCTTTGAAATACAACATTTGAATGTGTTTGTAAAAAAAAAGCCACATTGTACAATGCAGTGATGTTATGTAGTTTCAAAATACAGCTTATTAATTTGAACCTATTTTAATGTTGAAAAAGCCAACGTGGGTGTCTTATATTGCTGTTGTGTCATCACTTATATTGCAAGTCATATCTCTCTGGCATTAATCCGTCCTGAAGTAAAGTGAAGCAGCTATAAAATTCAAGCAAGAGAAAGTCACCATAGACCTAACCTAACACCAAACCATAGACCTTTATCTATAAAGTATATTTATGGAAACTGTTAATCTTAACTGAAAGCTACGCCTGTATACTGGCCTCACGCATTGCGCAGTCCTGTCAACCAGTCTGTCAGTCAACATGTAACCTTAAAGGGTTAAATAACGCACAGCACTACTACGGTTACAGAAAAGTTTGTGCTGTTATAATTAATTTACCTTTTTGTATGTTTTGGTGCGATTATAACCTGCTATTAAAAAAACAACAGCGACGGACGACTGAATGTTTTGAATGAGAAGCAGTAATGTAGCCGTGGTGGGATGAAATATGATGTGGCGCTCCGTCATGGAAGAATGTAGTGGAAACCAAGCACTATATACAGTATGGTGATACAGCGATTTTTCTAAAAAAGTGGATCATGCAGTAATTTTGATTGTCCACATATCGCATTGTCGCACAGCCCTAAGTGAAGTTTATTTATAAAGTAATTTCAAGAGGAGCACGCACTAATGATTAATAGCAGCTGGTCCTCATTAGCTAATGCATGATTCACCAATCAGACGATTCCTAAATCACTATAAATAACCAGAGTATCTTACCTTACCTTCGTCTTGAAGAATCCCTCCTTCCACCCCTACTCCTCTCCTTTCCTTATTAGGGCAGTACGGAGGCCCCATGGTTAGCACAATTGCCTCACAGTAAGAATGTCACTGGCTCAGATCTTACCTGGCCAAGTCGGCTTTTCTGTGTGGTGTTTGCATGTTCTCCCCGTGTTTGTGTGGGTTTTCCCCGGGCTCTCCAGTTTCTTCTCACAGTCCAAAAACATGTAACATAAGTAAATCGACAAAACTGAATCGACATCATAGATAAGATTCATGTAGAATTCAGCATACACTCTCCATAGCCATTTATAATCTACATTTACCATTATCAAGCAGGTATGTTCTCGAGACCTACATTTTCAAAGCAGAATATCTGACTTTAGCATTGTCTTTCAGATAAACAAGTATGCTCACTTAGCATGTTCCCTAAAAATCTGCAAACATATTATGGTATTGTTATGCTTTTAAAGAGTCAAAAAATTACTGTACCTACAGCACATTTTAAGGCAAGTCATTTTACTCTGTGGCCATCTTTAAAACATCTCTTTAAATACAACATATTTAAATATAAGCAGGATAACTGACTTTGATTAATTTATTAGAAAATTTGTAATGCATAAATAATTAGAAAATTAAATAATGACTCCTCGTCACTAATTCCTTACATGTATATTATTTAGAACTTTCTACACTACTGAAATAAGATGCTTTTTATTAGACAGTTAGACATACTTTGGAAAGGCATCTTTATTTTCTTCTGCATGCTCTAACTGTAGATTATCAGTCTCGGTTCATTCATCTTACAGTAGATCTAATGCTAAAGAGCCTCGTTTAAAAAAAACTGATATTCTCCTCACTATTAACCACCTAAGTGAATCACCTCGGGGCAGCGTTCTCGTTTTTTTTTTTTTGGTGTTTGCCACCTAGTTTCCATTGATTCAGAACCTTGGAGCTTGTCGCTGTTGGCGGTTCAGGGGGAAAAGAATCACTGGAAGACCACAAAGCTCTTTTCTCCGTATCAAAGCTAGCTTATTACAAGGGGACAGATTGCTAACTTATTTAGGCCAATGGATGAACAAATGATCCAGTGCGCTGTGGAAACCGGGCAGCTGTCGTTTCTGTCATCCAGGTGGGCAGGAATTGCAGATCATTGCCTTCCTGCTCACTCATATGTACGTGCACATTTAAGCAGATTTGAGAAGCTAGGTTATATCTCTTGTCGCAAAGAACACTTTTGTCCTTGTGGAAAAGCTTTCGAGAAATATTTAAAAGAATGTGGAAAGATTTTCTTTCAGTTGCTGAATTCAAGTGTTCAGTGCATACTGTGTCATTTCCGATATCGGTACCCCCCACCCCCCCCTTCTAGAGAGTAATTCGTTAAGGCTCCTCAAAATGATATTTCATTTACCTCGGGCAAGTCATTCAATGTCCACAGGTCACTGGAGGAGAGCATATCTCTGCATATTAGCCTGTAAATCAGAGGTGCCCAAACATTATCTTATGAAGGGCCAAAAACCAAGCTTTATTGAGGGTTGTGGGCCGAAGATAAATATAGCAAACTGTATTTTATTAAAGTTGCCATGGGTAATTTCCTAATATATTTCATAATATTTAAAAATAAATAGCAAAATACTAAAAAAAAAACAAAAAAAACTTTAATCGTATTACCTACTGAATCATACCTGTTTACATATTATATTGAATTGATTACGATAAAAACAAATAATTCATGTTATAACACAATGTATTTCAATGCTGTATACACTAGTCCAGTTGCTGAAGTCTTGTGCCTGTCAAGTGACAGTATTTACATAAACTAAAAAACTGATTCAGTCACAACATTTAATTTTAATTTATCTTTTTTGTAGCTTAACAATAAAACAAAGAAAATGTTAAATCGGAAATGACAATATGTGTTAAATCTATTTAAATGAATACCTGTCATTCTCTCTGTCTTTTCAGATGGGACAGGGGGCCAAATCAAAGGTTACCGTGGGCCAACTTTGGTCCTGTTTTTAGTCATTATAACAGTTACACAAAGAGCAAACTGAAGTCATTGCATTTGGGAACAGAGATGAGGTTCTCAAGGTGAATGCTCTAGGGGTCAAACAACAAAAAACAATGTCAAGCATTCTGAAGTTCATGTGATTCTGGAGTCAGATATAAGTTTCAGTGGTCATGTCAAAGCAGTAAGTAAATCAGCATACTATCATCTCAAAAGCATTGCAAGAATTAGATGCTTTTTTCCAGTGAAGACTTAGAGAAACTTGTTCATGCTTTTATCACAAGCAGGGTGCGCCTCCAACATTAGGCGCATTAAAATGAAGACTGTAAACACATCTGTTTAGCTGTGCCTTTACTGAATGAGCATTGTGCTATGTCCCACAGATCGCACTAGTATGTCTTTCTTTTCTTTTTAACAAATTTTAATCTGTTTTAAAATCATTTTTATTCTTTATTTTCTTTTCTTATACTTGTTTCTTGTATTACTTTTTATGTAAAACACTTTGAATTACCATTGTGTATGTTATGTAATTGTATTTATTTAGCGCATTTATTGTGTATGGCCATACACCCAAAGCGCTTCACAATCATGAGAGGGGGTCTCTCCACACCACCACCAGTGTGCAGCCTCCACTTGGCAGCCACTTGACAAAGGCGCCAGTGCGCTCACCACACACCAGCTACATGTATGTGTGAAGTGGAGAGACAGTGATAAAGCCAATTCGGTTGATGGGATGATTGGGAGGTCATGATAATTAAGGGCCAAAGGGGAATTTGACCAGGACACCGGGGTTACACCCCAACTCTTTACTCTTACTCTTTAAATATGCTATATAAATGAACTTGCCTTGCCATTATAATGAGCAGGATTCTAAACATATTATTGCTATCAAAAGCTCAGAAATACAACTTGATCTACCTCTTGAGATTAATAACCTCTCAAAATACTCCATCCAGTCACACCTGGTCCTAGACTGGCTCTCCAGGAGGAGGTCAGAACTTTCTTTTATGAGCAGGCACACAAATGTTGGTGCATTTAGAGACAGCATCTTACGTCTTTCCATAGCGCACTAATGGAATTACACGAGAGATAGTGTACAATCTGCCTCTGCCATCAAAATCAGATCTGCGTGTCGTGTCCCAAAGCAGCCCTCGCCGTTTTGGTGTAATTGGATATCTGTGGTCCATAATGAAACAGCTGTAAAGCCGGAGAGCTCGGATCGGGCGAGTGTTTCCCCTCACAAAGAGAACTGCTGACTGGAGAAGCGCGGGCAGGTTGTGTCCCCATTGTGAGCTTTTGATGCAATTTCCCCCCCAGCCGGTGGTAAAACACATTCAAAGAACTTTTAATTAAACTTCCAATTAGGGAGAATCTGATAGTGCTCCTTGCTCTCGCTGTCAAACACCATGTCATCTTTTTAGGACCCTTGAATGTCTGTTTTTTCATGCACTGTGCATTTCGATGCAGAAAATGTATCGAAGACGGGGGTTTTAAACTGGGAGACTCAAATGAAGGCTATAGGGGGTCCATGGAAATGTTTGGGGGAAAAAGCATTAAAAACTATTAAAAATAGTTAAATAAATGATAAAAATTCAAATAATCTTATAATTTACGTAGTTATAATATATCAATGATTAAATTTAAGATTTGGGGCTCTATTTTTAACAATCTAGGTGCAAAGTCTAAAGCACATGGCACAAAAGCATTAGAGGCATGTCCAAATCTACTTTTGCTATTGGAAAAATATGTTTTGCGCCCCCGCACATAGTCTAACAGGGTTGTGTTTATTCTCTTAATGAGTTATAAGTGTGTTTTGAGATTAATGTGAATTAAACCAATCAGAGTCTCATCTCCCATTCCCTTTAAGAGTCAATTGCACATTTGCTACATGGCGGAATTTCTAAGTGGAAAAACTCACTAGCGAGAAAACAGTTCAACAGACCATTCTGCAGCGCAAGGATGATAAAAAAAAACAAGCCTCCTCCATTCGGCTTCTTTACTTTTAGCCTTCATATTTAATTTAATTTGCTAAGTGCAAATATTTGTTTCAAAACTACTTTAAAATTCTGTTTTAATTTCCAGCTGAGGAATAAATGAACAATAATAGTGAAGTGTGGTCAAAAACTATTTATAACGAGTTATATCCAAACACATAACTAACGTGCTCTGCGCTGGATTTTAGATCTGCTTTTAGTTGCTCAATGGCGTGGTCTATTTCAGTTTCTCGAAATAGCAATGCACCTTAACACACCTCCCTTCTAGACTGACACACCCATGAGATGCAAATGGATTTGCTATTTAAACAACGTTGCACAAAACTTGAAAATTAGGGTTGTGCTGGTCTGAAAATAGCAACTAATCATGCCATACACGTCTTGCACCTTATTGCACCGGGTGTATGATAGGACCCTTAGATTTAAGTGTTTATTCAACAGACTTGCATACATCAAAACAACCTGAGAGCATTTCCCAGTTAATCTAACATGTAAGAAGCAATATTTAGTTGACAAATGATTTCCAAATAATATTTGAGACCTATACTGTGTGTACATGTATGTATATGTTTATGAATATGTTTGGTGATCCTTGTTAACATATGTGCATGCGTGTGTGCTTAACTGTGTGTGTGTGTCTGTCTGTCTATTTGCCTGTGTGTGTGTGTCTGTCTTTCTGTCTGTCTGTCTTTATATCTGTCTGTGTGTCTTTCTGCTTGTCTTTCTGTCTGTCTGACTGTTTGTGTGTGTATGTATGTGTCTGTATGTGTATGTGTACAGTATATGTGCCTGTCTGTCTGTCTGTCTGTCTGTCTGTCTGTGTGTACATGTGTGCGTGCGTGCATGCTTGTCTGTCTGTCTGTCTGTCTGTCTGTCTGTCTGTGTGCCAGCCAGTAAGCAACCTCATATCAACAACCTAACACCTCATATGAAAAAGTACCACAATAATTTGTTGTGGTAATTCCATTGTTGATAATACAGCAAACTATAATCAACAAATTACCCATTATACTGTACCTAGCCTTCAACAACTACAGTAGCTACATTATACTACACACCACCAGAATTACTACAGTAACGACTAAAGTAAACTACAATATGTATCACCATTTATCAGTTCACTACAGTTGCTACAAAGAGTTAGAAATGCTATCATCTACACATCATAAAACACTATATACTAGCATTACTAGCATATACAGTCAAGCATTGTTACCACTTGTTTAAGAGCATCTAGTTTTGTAAGAGTTTCCTGTCTGTCGTGTGTTTAAGACTTTAACATGGACTCCAGGAAATGTTTTAGGAGGCTATGTCGACTGTGGACATGACCTTGTTGGAATATGATCCTGTTCGTCTAGAAGAGTCCTCCACAGCCTCAGGGTACGGCTGCACTTTTCATATCCATACCAAGTGAAAATCGTCTGAAAGGAAGCAAGACGGCGTGGACAGTCAAATGCTCTTTTCAGTGACAGCCTGGCACTCCTCATATTTTCGGTCAGCCTGCTTTTCCACTCTTTCTAGGATTTGTATTCTATTAAGGGCTTGCGCGGTTGCGTATTGATATTCCTCGAACACACCCTTTTTTTAATTTGAACTTAATTAATTTAGTGATTTATGTTGTACAGATAATTCCAGCCTTAGGTGTACTACATTATCTATATTATTTATTTATTTTATATTTTAATTAAAATGGATCTTTTAATTTTCACTTCGGCCCCTGTCCCAAATTGAACTCTTACCCTAGATCAGGGCTTTTCAACCTGTGGGGGACGCCTCACCAGGGTGGGTGCTAGATTTGAGGCGTGCATTCAAGTAAATTATTATGATGGTTTTTATGCGTTCACTAGAGTGAATCTGATTAACGTTACTTCCACAGCTAACTATCAGCCACCTGTAGACAAATTACTGGTTTGTAAACATTCAGGATGCACTTGCATGTATTGTAGGACGCAGAAAAAAACAGGAGCGCTATCATTTACTGCAAGGGATGACATGCGATGCGGTACAGTTTGTTGTTGTATTGGAGATAAGTAGGCCCACATGGAATCTGCACGCGCAGAAATCCGCAGATTTCCACAGATTTTTAGTCCATCATTGATTCTGTTTATTTACTGGTGTAAATGTGTGTAAATTTATATTTATTCAGTTTTCATATTAATTTCAGTAATAAAATTGACAAATAAAAAAATATTCATATGATTTATTTACGATATAGTTTGTAAGGTAATATTTTCTGTCTTTTTGTAGAGATTTTATATGAGAGACTTGCTTTGTTTACCAAATAGTCGCATTGTAAACATTAAGTAAAAGTTAAAAAGGTATTACTTTTTATTTCATATATTAAGGTTTTACTTATCATACTACCAAATTGATTCCGCATAAATCCGCAGATTTTTAACACAAATCTGCGCAGAAATAGCAAAAAATGTCCGCAGATTCAGTCTGGCCCTAGAGATAAGTTATATTGATTACATATTATATATATTATTTACAGCTTGTAACAAAGCGATGAGGACAGTTATTCGGCATTAAAATGAGCGGCGTTTGTCTGACAGGTTCATTTGCGATAGCAGCACCCTCCCAATGGATATTGGATAATATGAAATGACCAAGTATCCAGCCCGAAATATGCAACAATCTCATTGAAACTAAGTGATTTTACAAGACAGAAGTTAAAGGCCTACAAGTCTTTGGATGCCTACAGTTGTGTTTTGTGTGGTCATGTACAAAAAATAATGTTCCAAGATTACCAGATTCAAAACTTTGTAGCGCTAAAAACCGGGTTTCTGCCTAGCCAAAGACAAGGAAAGAAGACGGAGCTGTGTAAGGCCTGGGTAATCATCAACAAGCAAAACAACTGCATTCTGACAGCCAACTGCACTTGTACGGCAGGGTTTGTCAACTTAGATTTTTATGTTTCATTCTTAGCATTCAGTGTCCACAGTTTAATTCACCATATTTAACTGTTTAGCTGAAATAGTTGCTGCAATCAAAAACGAGTAATGTGTATGATTCAGCATAGCCCGAAATGAAATGCATTTGAGTGAAGTACACTCTTAAAATAAAACGGTTCTATACAGAACCAAAAACGGTTCTATCGAGCGCTTCATATATGGAACCCCAAAAAGGTTCTATATAGAACCATTTTAAGGGTTCATTAAATAGAACCCCAAATGGTTCTTTGAATTCAAGTTAGATGGTTCTATTTAGAACCATTTAAGGGTTCTTTTTTTATTATTGAATTATTGTTACTTATTAATGAATAAAAAATAAAACCAATCCAGACAATTCAAATTGTTTAAATTTATTCAATTCATTATACAAAATATTTTTTAAAATATTTAAAATTGCACCTCTGCATACTTTGCATTGGACAGCAGATCTACCTTAACAGTTTAATGGCATTTTACAATGTAATTGAAATGATTTCACTTTTCTAAGCTTTTTTACTGTTTGAACAAATACAGTGCTTCACTTTCACACATGTCTAAAATGAAGAGAAATATATCACAATGCAGATAGAAACAATACACAAACAATCAAAACATCTATTAAATAACACTACAATTTCAAAAAGTGGATGGTAACTGCATGTATTGGTCATCACAACATCCATTTTTATACATAATTTAATAAAAAAACATTACTAAAACATTGCAAAATGATTAGACAAAACACTGCAAACAGCCATTTCACAACCTGTAGCATGTCCATGTCAGTCAGCCTCTCTTATAAGGTAAATAGTTTTGTCCATGGGTGGCACAGTGGCTCACTGGTTAGAACTGTCACCTCACAGCAAGCAGGTCACTGGTTCGAGTCCCGACTGGGCCAGTTGTCATTTCTGTGTGGAGTTTGCAAGTTCTCCCAGTGTTCTTGTGGGTTTCCTCTGGGTGCTCCGGTTGACCCCACAGTCCAAAAGCATGTGTACGGTATAGGTGAATTGGCCATAGTGAGTGAATGTGTGTAGATCTATGAGAGAGTATATGGGTGTTTCCAAGTGCTGGGTTGTGGCTGGAAAGGGCAGATTAGTTGGTGATTCACTCCACTGTGGTGCCTCTGATAAATGAGGAAGTTGAAGGATAGCGAGTGGGTGTTGTCCATTGTAATGCTGAAACTTCAAGCCTTGGTGGAATCAGGAGAGCTGCTGAATCCTGGATGGTGTAGGACCTTTGGATTTCTGTAAAACAATATTTTAATGTTGAGTACTTTTAACCAATTAACATGTCATCAAATAGAATTACAGTTATAATTAATACAATTAAAGTGTGTGTGTGTTTGGGGCAAATAGTATGTAATATAGGGAGTAGTTACCTTCTGCGGTTTCCGCTGCTGGTCCAATGAAACTGTCATGGAGCACTTCCTTCTTTCTGTCCCTTTTTGGGCCATTTCTTTTAAAGATGTTTCTGTGTTCTTCACCAAGTTTTCTAAGCAGCATCCTAAATGCAAAAAACATTTTGGTTACTTCATGTGTAAGTTTCCAAATGACATATTTTCAGCAATACAAGTTTCTTAAAGTCATCATGGACGCAAAACTATTTGGCACACAATGTAACAGTGTTTACTCACAAGCTCTGGCACTCCAAGAAGAAAAAACTGCTCCATTAGTTCTGCAAACCCCTCCATAATCTGTGCTCTGGAAAAGGGTGTTCATTCGGTTCTTGACTTATGAATATCTGGTGTCGCATTCCAGGTCCATCACAATCTGAGGTAGAAAGACAGCATTTAAGAGTGTGTAAATATGAATTTAAACCACAGAATTAATCTACCTTTGGCATCAAATGTATTGAACTGAACTTGCCTTGTGTTAAGTTCCTCAGAGTACAGTTCACTTCCTTTTCATCCCATTAATTTGTTTCATTTCGCAAGATGATAGATGAGCTCACCACTGAAATCCTTTCATTTTTAAATTTGTTTTGCAGACATTGCAACAAGGTATCCTGTAGGCAAATTTACACTTTCTTTTAAAACATATTTTTTCTTAAGCAGGACTTTTTAATAAGCAATGACCTTAATATTCTCACTGTACAAACAGCAGCAATAAGTAATAGAACATTTTTGTGATAAATATATTATTTCAGTACACAACAACCAAGTCTGACATATGCATGTTATAAAATACAATATTTACCAGGTGTCCTTGTTGATGATAATTGTGTCACAATTATGGATGTAACGCATGTCCTTCTTTAAGCTGGGATCCTTCCTCTTCAAAGCTATTTGTGTCCTGCAGCCCAGGTTACAATACAATGTTAAAGTCTTTTATAATATTCATTTCATAATACTTAATACAGTTTGTTTAGAATTAAAAGCAATAATACATACCGAGCACAAGATTTACGATGCAGTTCAGTGTCCAGGCTGTTTGAAGAAAAGAAAGATATACATTAAAATATGAATTTTAAACTTATTTAGCACAATATATACATATATGTAGCCTATATTTAACAAGGTTCAACATTTCACAATACATTTAGCCTGCATGTTTGTATGTCCTTCATAAATAACACATGATCTTTAATCTATGGATTATTAAAATATGTTTTGGCTTTGAAAGGTTTTAATAATACCCTTAGCAATTATTACTATAGCGCGTGCATAGACTCGGGCGGGCGCGAGCGCGGCATGTTCCCTTGAGGTTTTAATGCAGACTAACCGGCGTGTACACTACTTTACAGAGTTTAGCCCGAGTTAAACTGGGCTAAACTCACACACGAGCAAGCTGGAAGTACTCGTTTGTTCAAGGTTGGAGATAAAAACTGCACGAAAGCGGAAATCGGCTCATATGAAGTTACCATTAAAAGAGCGTGCACGCGCTTCACGCTGCCTCTCGGAACTCGCCTTCAAATAACGCACCTGTTTTATTGTTATTGATGTTTTAATTAATACTGACAAACAAATAAAGCGAAACTGTAACTTATTTCGAACAAAAAGCAGAGCAAAGTCAGCTTGACACAGATTCCTGAACCGAAGGCTGACGACAGAAATCCATCAGAAAGTTACAAGCACAGTATTAATCCATATTAACGTTACCCCTTATTCAGTCTGTCACCATATAAGACAAGGGAAGAGAAACATTACCCCGTAATACAAAATATTTCATTATTATAGTTTTAAAAGAGTAATAACGTACCTGAATGATGGAGCTGCAAAAGCGGAGTTCTCCTTTTCAAAAATTAACCGTCACTCTCCAGGCTCGTCACCACCAGTCCACAAATGAATGACGTCACCAGAGGGCTTTTTCATGATTATTAGTTTAAAATAATTTATTAAACCATAACAACACTCTGTACAGTCTGAATAAACTGGTTATTTAATTAATTTCACAAAATAATTTGTCAAAAAATTTAAATATTAAGCATATATAAATATTAGTTATATGGTAATGTACAAACCTGCATGAAACAAAAATCCCATCATACATTGATTAGGTTTTTGACCATAGCAGTCATTTTATTAGGTTTTGACTCAAAAAGCTTTGTCTCTCTGTGTTATAGCTTATTATTATTTATAATCTTTACTATATAATTATGTCATAAATCTCACATTATTGAACCATTTTAATCAAAAAGGTTCTTTGCGCTCAAAGGGTTCTAAATAGAACCATTTTTTGGGTAAAAGGTTCTACTGGCCAAGTATAGAACCCTGGGGTTCTATATAGAACCTCAAGGAACCTTTTTTTTTAAGAGTGTATATACAAATAATAAAGACCATGTTTTTTTGTTTTTTTTTAATGAATGACGGTGAATGAAAGTAAAGCCGGTGAGCCGTCTGACAAAAAAGTGCCCTTCTGTATCAAATCAGCAGGATGCCCTTCTGGATCTTTCACTTAATTTGAAGACATACTGACTACATTTACATGGGCATCAGTAATAGTTTTTTCCCTTAATCTGAATAAGACAATAATATAATTAAGGAGTATCCATGTTTCCTGCAGAGTCTCATGTCATTTTGGGTGTTTCATCTTTAATTTTTTTACTTTAACTGCAGTTTGGTAGTTTCACTTTCACTCATGAACATTTAATTCATGCCCCCATAACAAACTGGGGTATTGGATGCGAGTATAGAGTAAGGACTGGTGGAAGAGAAGATACTGCACGCCAAATGGAAAGAAAAAAACTTTTGCCTTTCATGATGTGTGTGTCTGCGGTCCTTTACTGACTGCTGTGTGTATGGATCTTGTCGCAAATTTGGTGAAAAGTCCTGTATAATGGTAATAGTTTGATTGCGGTGTGTACTTCAAGAATGCCACTAATATATGCACACTCCACATCACATGTCTTAATTCCATTTCTGTTTAGTTCAGTTATGACTTTAGTCGGATTAAGGTAATCAAAAAGTGCTGTTTACATAGACTCTTAATAAGAGAATTGTCTTAATTGTATTAAAATCGTATTTTATAGTATTTTTTCGTACTTTATCGTATTATAAGGTTTTGTTGCCCATGTAAACGTACTCAATGTTCGACTCAACCACACCGTCAGAGCTCTGCAAACTTGGATTTGCGAAGCAGCATTTTCTGTATATACGTACATCAAAAGCAAGTAGGCTGTGGCTCACTTTTATTGACAGTGGAAGATGTTTTACGGTTAGGCGTGTCAGAAATCCAACCACAGATAAGCATGTTGTCCTCACAGAAACAGGCTCAGCCATCACACTGAATCCGGTAAGCTGTATATTTATGTTTCAATGTAATTAATGCTACGTGCTTTAAACGCAGCAAGTAACATGTGAATGATGTTTGCACATGCATTATAATTCTGGCTCAGGGGAGGGGTTCCTGGGGGGCGCGAGTGAAATTGCACAAACCTGAAGTGGCATGTGTCCTAAAAGGTTGAAAACCCCTACCCTTGATGTCTCCATTTTGCTACTCGATAAGGCATCTGAAGGGGTTGATTGAGGACGCAGTGCACATGAGCACACTTCCGAAAGCTGAAATGTCAAATGGGACGCCCTGCAGATTTGTTGAAGTTCACGGCGGTATGTGAATTAAGGCTGGGAGACTGCAAATCCACGTCAAGTGATCAAGTGTGTGGTTTAGGACAAGGCCTTGGTGTAATTCCGATTTGCAATGGTGAATTGTGATCGGTATTTATTTCCACAAAAAAAAGGGAAAATATTGCGTGATTCATTCAAAGTATATTTTGATATTGGGTCAATTATTATTATTATTTGGCAGTTATGTATGTTTTCTTGATATTAATTGGTATTTCTCTTTCTGTGAAGCTAACTCCGCACATGTGGCAAATTCTGCTTTATACTTAAAGGGTCCTTTTTGGTACCTCAAAATGATATACTAGTACCTAAAAATTTTAAGAGGAACACTTTTGTACTTTTTAAGTACTAATATGCAGTGGTGTAAAGTAACTAATTACAAATACTCAAACTACTGTAACTGAGTAGTTTTTCTCAGGAATTGTAATTTACTGAATAGTATTATAAATGTGGACTTTTACTTTCCCTTGAGTACATTTTTAGTGCAGTATCGGTACTTTTACTCCACTACTTTCCTTCAACCAACAGTCACTACTTTATTTCATTCTTGTCTATGGTCATTGTCTAAAGCAGAAAAATCAGTCCTGTGATTCCTGTCAAATTAAATCACACATAGAAAGTAAATGACATCATACTGAACAACCTCAAGACATGGGCGCTTTATAAATGCAGCAAACCTTTTGGAAACATTAAAAATGTCCAAGAAGATGTCCAAAATCTTTACACGCAATGATCCAGAGACTTTTTATAGACTGCATGTCACTGAAAATGATGGATGTCGACTGTATGATGACTGAAATCACCAAACAGCCTTAAACAATCACTAAATGGAACGAATGAAGAATGGAAGGAAGGGCCAAATTAAAGGAAGGACCGAACAAGGAATGGAAGGAAGAATCAAAGAACCAAATAAATGAAGGAAGAATTCAAGGAAGGACTGAACAAACTAAGGAAGAAGGAACAAACAAACAAACAAAGGACCTAATGAAGGAAGGAACAATAATATGAAAGAAAGAATGAGCGAACAAATGAAGGGAGGAAAGAAGGAAGGACCAAACGAATGAAGGAAGAATTCAAAGAAGGACTGAACAAACTAAGGAAGGATGGAAGGAACGATCAAATGAATGAATGAACAAAAGGACCTAATGTAGGAAGGAACAAAAACATAAACGAACGAACAAGCAAACGAAGGAAGGAGAGAACAAACAAATAATTGAAGGAAGGTTGAAAGGAACGAAGGAAAATAGGAAGATCCCTAAATACACTGTGTTGTTTGTGCAGGGATGTGTAAACGTAACATTCTGTAAACGCGTCAACTTTTCTACAGCGTAATACTCACTACTCACTACTCACTACCAGTGGTGGAAAGAGTACTGAAAAATCATACTCAAGTAAAAGTACCATTACTTGGCCAAAAATGTAGCGCAAGTAGAGTAAAAGTATCTGTAGTAAATGTTACTCAAAGTATGAGTAAAAAGTAGACCTTTTAGAAGTACTCAAGAGTAGTGAGTTACACTGTGAAAGTTACGTTTACACATCCCTACACAAACAACATGTAGTGTATTTAGGGATCTTCTTATTTTCGTTTGTTCCTTCCAACCTTCCTTTAATTATTTGTTTGTTCTCTCCTTCCTTCATCCATTCATTTGTTCCCTCCTTCCTTCGTTCACTCATTCATTCATTCATATTTTTGTTCCTTCCTACATTAGTCCCTTTTGTTCATTCATTCGTTTGTTCCTTCCTTCCTTAGTTTGTTCAGTCCTTCCTTGAATTTTACCTTCATTCGTTTTGTCCTTCCTTCTTTCCTCCCTTCATTTGTTCGCTCATTCTTTCTTTCATATTTTTGTTCCTTCCTTCATTAGGTCCTTTGCCCATTCGTTCGTTCCTTCTTTCCTTCCTTAGTTTGTTCAGTCCTTCCTTGAATCCTTCCTTCATTTATCCCTCCTTCCATTCTTTGTTCGGTCCTTCCTTTTATTCGGCCCTTCCTTCCAGTCTTTATTCGATCCATTTAGTGATTGTTTAAGGCTGTTTGGTGATTTCAGTCATCATACAGTCGACATCCATCATTTTCAGTGACATGCAGTCTATAAACAGTCTCTGGATCATTGCGTGTAAAGAGTTTGGACATCGTCTTGGACATTTTTAATGTTTCCCAAAGGTTTGCTGCATTGATAAAGCGCCCATGTCTTGAGGTTGTTCAGTATGATGCGATTTACTTTCTATGTGTGATTTAATTGGACAGAAATCACAGGACTGATTTTTCTACTTTAGACAATGACCATAGACAAGACAGAAATAAAGTAGTGACTGCAGGTTGAAGGAAAGTAGTGGAGTAAAAGTACCGATACTGCACTAAACATGTACCCAAGGGAAAGTAAAAGTCCACATTTTTAAAACTACTCAGTAAATTACTATTCCTGAGAAAAACTACTCAATAACAGTAGTTTGAGTATTTGTAATTAGTTACTTTACACCACTGCTCACTACTCTTGAGCACTTTTAAAAGGTCTACTTTTTACTCATACTTTGAGTAATATTTACTACAGATACTTTTACTCTACTTGCACTACATTTTTGGGCAAGTAATGGTACTTTTACTTGAGTGATTTTTCAGTACTCTTTCCACCACTGCTAATATGTACCTTTAAGGTATTACACTCTCAGAAATAAAGGTACGCGAGCGGTCACTGTGCTGGTACCATTTCAAAAGGTGTACATTTGTATCTAAATGGTCCATATTAACACCTCAAGGTTGCATATCAGTACCTAAAAAGTACAAAAGTGTGCCTACTAAAATTTGTAGGTACTAATATATACTTTTGAGGTTCCAATATGGACCCTTTAAGTACAAATGTGTACCTTTTGAAAAGGTACCCCTCCCAGTGACAGCTCGCGTACATTTATTTCTAAGAGTGTACTGACCATAAAATTGTTTTTTAAACAATTAAATAAAACAAAAAGCAAAATTTTTTGATTTTTTTTAGATAAATAATATTTTATGTAAATAAATTTTAGATTTTAGCACAGTCTAGCTTAGTTTCCTCTTAATTTCTAGCATTGTTTGTTCCTGTCATATATATGTTTATTCGGATATATAAACGACAGAAATGTATGTCAAAGGCGATGTCTACAACCTACAATGCTATTGGTGCCTCACAGACGCTACTGTTACTTTCAGCAAATGCAAATCTTGAGCTTTTTACCTTTTTGCGAAGCACATCTGCGTCTGTGTACTACTTATATCGTGTATCATCTTAACATGCGCACATCAAGAGGGAAAAGCTAAGAGGGGGAATCTTCTCGTTTTATGAAAGCCATCTGTTTGCATGGGAAGGCAAAGCGATGCGGTGTGTCCCCGGGGCCTTGGGCTCCGTCACGAGGCTGACAGGGAGTTTTCAGACAGTTTGTGGAGTTTGAGGGCCCCTGGAGGGATGACCATTGTAGGCATAACATAGAAGAGAGCAGGTCTGTGCCCTCGCTGCTAATTGAGCTAATTAAACCTTCTCAGAGGGGGTCCTAATGAGGCGCTAACGAGGGTTCTCTAATTACATATTTACTCATTTACCCATGCAGTGACTAGAGCTCACTCTCGCTCTCATCAAACTGTTTGATTGTTCTCGGGGAATGTAAAGGTTTGCCAAAGCGATTTACAGTAGAGAAACCTGGGTGTCTAGTGTCATTTTTAGATAGAAATGTCTTAGAAATGTGCTTCCCTCTTTTAGTATGAAAAAATTTGTATTAAGGCAAGTTTATTTATATAGTACATTTCATACACAATGGTATTCATAGTGCTTTATATAAACAAAAATAAAAATAAGCATAAAATACAAAAATATATATATTCGTATTTCGTAATCGTATATATTCGTTATGTAGTAATATATAATACAGTATATACACATTCATTCATTCATTCATTTTTTTTCGGCTAAGTCCCTTTATTAATCTGGGGTCGCCACAGCGGAATGAACCGCCAACTTATCCAGCATATGTTTTACACAGCGGATGCCCTTCTGTCACGGTTTATGGGTTTGTGTGTTCTTTCTGTATGTTTTGTGTCATGCCTTGTGTGTTGTCGTGTGCGAGGGTGTGTGTTTGTTTACCTTTTGTGTTGACAGCGTGCTTTCCGATCAGCTGACTTAATTATCCTCCAGCTGATTCGTATTAGGCTGGGTATATATTTCAGCATGTGGTTGTTATCGATTATCAGTCCGTTGTTGTCCTTGTTCCTGTCTGTTATCTCTTAGGTGTCGTCGCAGTCTGTTCGTCGGGTTATGTTCCCTCATGCTGCCAGTGACTCTCCTTTGTTTTTGTTCGCTCATATCTGAGTCGTATCCTTTGTTACTTTTCCTTTATTAAAATACTTGCATTTGGATCCTCCCTGTCTGGTATCGTGACAGAACGGACTGATCGATCATGGATCCAGCGAGTATTCCCGGCCTGGCTGAGTTTGTTACACAAGCCACCACACGCATGAACAGACAGGATGAGCAGATGACTACCACCAGTCGCGCCATCCAGGCGCTGGTTACCCAGGTCTCGGAGCTCACCTCTCAGCTGCAACAACTTCATGCTGCCGGTGCCCAGCAGCCTGTGGCGGCTAGCATTAGTCCACCGGTCGTGTCGGCGCCCGTTCAAGCGGCTAGATCTTCTGAGCCTCGCCTCCCACCTCCTGCCTTCTACTCCGGAGAACCTGACTCCTGTCGTGCCTTTTTGTCAAAGTGCTCACTATACTTCTCCTTGCAGCCTTCCTCGTTTTCCACGGAGGAGTCGAAGGTAGCGTTCGTCATCACTCTTCTCACGGGGAGAGCAGCGCTATGGGGAACCGCTGTATGGGAGAAGAAACTCCCCTGCTGCTCTTCATTTGACACCTTTTCAGAAGAGCTCAAGAAGGTATTCGATCGAGCCGCAGCGGGAAGAGAGGCTGCCCGGATGCTCACGGAGTTGCAGCAGGGGCAACGGAGTGTAGCTGACTACTCCATTGAGTTCCGCACTCTGGCGGCGGAGAGCGAGTGGAACGCGCAGGCGCAGTGGGACGTTTTTCTCCACGGGCTGGCCGACCGTATAAAGGACGAGATCTTCGCTTTGGACCTTCCTAAGACACTGGACGGGCTCATTGAGCTGGCTGTTCGTGTTGACTCTCGTCTACAGCTCCGGGAGAGACGCACGCGACACACGCACGCTCTGGAGAGTTCCTCTTTTCCGGCTGTACTTCCGGGGCTGGTGGACACGCCCCTCTCGGAACCTGAACCCATGCAGATGGGCCGCTCTAGACTGTCACTGGAGGAGAAGCGCAGACGACGCAGCGAGGGCCTGTGCATGTACTGCGGGGGGTTCGGGTCACATCGCGGCTCAGTGCCCCGTAAAAGCCCGAGCCCGTCAGTAGGTAAGAGGTTACTGACGGGTGGGGTATCTTTGGACAAATCCTCTCTTGCGGCCACTCTTCTGAAAATTAAATTGGAGTGGTCATCTGGGAATTTTATGACTAAAGCGCTTATTGACTCTGGCGCGGAAGGAAATTTTATTGACTCTGCTTTGGTTCAAAGACTCAAACTTCCGGTCATTTCTCTCTCTCAACCCATATCTGTTCATGCTCTCAATGGTTTTTCTCTCCCTTCCATTACTCATTCCACTGGTCCTATAAGACTGATTACTTCTGGTAACCACTCTGAAATTATTCATTTTTTTTTAACAGAAGCTCCTGTCACTCCAGTGGTCCTTGGGCACCCTTGGCTGGTAATGCACAATCCACATATTAACTGGAGGCAGGAATCAATAATTTCTTGGAGTGAGAGCTGTCATGCTACGTGTTTGTTGTCTGCCTGTTCTTCTGTGTCTAGTTCTGTTTTTCAGGAAGAACACATGGACCTGTCAAACGTGCCCAGCGAGTACCTTGACCTGAAGAGAGTGTTCAGTAAGTCTCGAGCTGCTTCTCTGCCTCCGCATCGTCCCTATGACTGTGCTATAGAGTTATTGCCAGGTACGTCTCCGCCTAAAGGCAAACTTTATTCACTCTCTGTTCCAGAGAGGGAGGCCATGGAGAAATATATTTCTGATTCTCTAGCAGCTAGGATCATCCGTCCTTCTTCATCACCAGCAGGGGCGGGATTTTTTTTCGTGAAAAAGAAAGATGGTTCCCTTCGTCCTTGTATAGATTATCGAGGGCTGAATGCTATCACGGTTAAGAATACTTATCCTTTGCCGCTGATGTCTTCTGCCTTCGAACGTCTGCAGGGGGCGTCCTTTTTCACGAAATTAGATCTCCGTAACGCTTACCATTTGGTCCGTATTCGAGAAGGGGATGAATGGAAGACTGCTTTTAATACCCCCAGAGGACATTTTGAGTACTGCGTCCTTCCTTTCGGTTTGTCTAACGCCCCTGCAGTCTTCCAAGCACTCGTAAATGATGTGTTGAGAGATATGATAGATCAGTTCATTTATGTTTACCTGGATGACATACTGATATTTTCCCATTCTCTCCAGGAACATATTCAACACGTCAGGCGAGTGCTTCAGAGGCTGCTAGAGAATGGGCTTTATGTCAAGGCGGAGAAATGCGTATTTCATGCACAGTCTGTTCCTTTTCTGGGACACATCGTGTCGGTCGAGGGGATGCGCATGGATCCAGAGAAAGTTCAGGCTGTGGTAGATTGGCCAACCCCAGACTCCCGCAAGGCCCTGCAGAGGTTTCTTGGTTTTGCCAATTTTTACCGGCGTTTCATTCGCAACTTCAGCCAGCTCGCCGCACCTCTGACTGCCTTAACCTCCACCAGGACTCCGTTCAGGTGGTCCAATGCAGCGCAGGTTGCTTTTGACCGTCTGAAAAGCTGTTTTGTTTCAGCTCCGATTCTCATTGCCCCTGACCCATCACGGCAGTTCGTGGTGGAGGTTGACGCATCAGAGGTGGGGGTCGGTGCTATCCTGTCCCAGCGCTCCTCCTCGGACGGCAAGATGCATCCTTGCGCGTATTTTTCTCATCGTCTAAACAACGCAGAACGTAATTACGATATTGGTAATAGAGAGCTGCTGGCTGTCAAGCTTGCGTTGGAAGAGTGGCGTCACTGGCTAGAGGGTTCGGGGGTTCCCTTTATCGTGTGGACCGATCATAAGAATCTGGAGTACATCCAATCCGCCAAAAGATTGAACTCTAGGCAGGCTAGGTGGGCTTTATTTTTCGGACGTTTCGATTTTTCCATCTCGTACCGACCAGGTTCTAAGAACGTTAAGCCTGACGCACTGTCTCGAATTTTTGATCACTCTGAGCAGGCATCATCTCCTGAATCCATCCTGCCACGCAGACTTTTTGTCTCTGCTGTCACCTGGGAGATCGAGTCGAGGGTCCGCATGGCCTTAGAAGGGGTAATGCCTCCGCCTGGATGCCCACCTAGTCGTTTATTTGTGCCAGAGGAATTACGGTCTGACGTCATCCGCTGGGGGCACTCTTCCAAGTTGGCCTGTCATCCAGGGGTGAGTCGTACATTGTCTTTAATCAAACAACGATTCTGGTGGCCACTTATGGCTCGTGACATAAGGGATTTTGTGTTGGCTTGCTCAGTTTGTGCTGTTTCTAAGACTTCCAATCGTCCTCCTGCTGGGCTGCTTCAGCCGCTGTCAGTGCCGTCGAGACCCTGGTCCCATATTGCGCTAGATTTCGTAACAGGTCTCCCACCTTCCAACGGGAATACGGTGATTTTGACCGTAGTGGACCGGTTTTCGAAAGCCACTCACTTCATCCCTCTGCCCAAATTACCATCAGCCAGAGAGACAGCGGCTGCTGTCATTGATCATGTCTTTCGTATTCATGGCCTCCCGACAGATGTGGTTTCTGACAGGGGGCCTCAGTTCATCTCTAAATTTTGGAGAGAGTTTTGTCATTTACTGGGGGCGACTGTTAGTCTTTCTTCTGGTTTTCACCCTCAGAGTAACGGTCAAACAGAGAGAGCCAACCAGGATCTTGAACGTATGTTACGATGTTTAGTGTCTCAGAATCCATCCTCCTGGAGTCAGCAGCTCTCATGGGTTGAGTACGCACATAACTCATTACCAGTGTCGGCCACGGGCCTCTCTCCATTTGAGTGTAGTCTAGGGTACCAGCCACCTGCTTTTCCCAGTCTGGAATCTGAAGTCGCGGTCCCCTCCGCCCACGCCTTTGTCCAGAGGTGTCAACGCACTTGGAACAGGGCCAGACAGACCCTTCTTCAAGTGGGTTCACGCACCAAGGCTAAAGCCGATCGCCACCGGTCTAAGCCTCCCGTTTACGTTGTCGGTCAAAAAGTGTGGCTTTCATCTAGAAATATTCCTCTCCGCACCGTATGTAATAAACTTGCACCCAAATTCATTGGCCCGTTTCCTGTCATCAAGATCATTAGTCCGGTGGCAGTGCGCCTCAAACTTCCTCCAGCGTACAGGAGAATTCATCCCGTGTTCCATGTCTCTAAATTAAAGCCCGTTTTTCATACGGCCATTAATCCGCCTACTCCGGTTCCCCCCCCGCCGCGTCTCGTAGATGGGGAGACGGTTTATTCGGTTAAGCGCATTCTGGACTCGAGACGGAGGGGACGCGGATTCCAGTACTTGGTGGACTGGGAAGGTTACGGTCCAGAGGAGAGGAGTTGGGTTCCTGCGAGGGACATATTGGATCATTCTCTCATCGATGATTACAATCGCCAGGTAAGCTCTTCTGGGAGCGCCAAGAGGCGCTCCTAGGAGAGGGGGTACTGTCACGGTTTATGGGTTTGTGTGTTCTTTCTGTATGTTTTGTGTC
>CAIGQQ010006052.1:2172795-2199169 GCA_903798035.1 Danio albolineatus | reverse complement strand
GCAAAAATCATATTTTATACTTTCATATCTTTTCTTTTTTTTCTCACGGACTTGATGCATTATTAACTCATGGTTTCAAACTGTGTTACATACACTGTTACTAGCAAAACACTGCCTGCTTTCCTCTACATCCCACTGAACATCTTTGATCTGCAGGCGTGAGCGAGTCAAACTTTTCTTGCATCAGTAGCAATAACTTTCCAAAGAGAGAGAGAGAGATCTCCAGTCACGTCCGCTATATATGAATATGGAAGTTCAAACCAAGTCGAGCGAGAAGAAACATTATTTTTTGATCTTCACTCCCAGGAAGCATCTGACGAATCAAAGATTTCAGCATACACAAATGACCATCCAGCTATAAAGGCCCCTGTCAATCCCACCGCCGGATGAAGGTCGCGGGCAATAACAATCAACTGCATTTCATTATTTTGTCCAACAAGAAAGGAGGAGACGGAGAAGTGAAGTGAGAGAGAAAGAGTGACATGCATGCAAAAAGCGTCCCACCTCCTTCCTCCCCCAAACCTCTCAGACCAGCGGCCTCCCCCTCCACCTTTTCTGCACTCTCATTTATTTCAATTTGTCATGCTTTGCTCCCCCCCTCTGCGGGAGAAGCGGGCCGGCAGCGGCGAGAGATGGGGAGAGAAATTGGTATCTCCGCTCGCGCCGTAATGAAACATTTAGATGCGAGCAGAGCTATGCCTCCGCATTAGCAGCGGCGATGAAGGGAGATGGCTCGCGGCACACAGCCCACTCCACCTAATACCTCTCTAATCCAGGTCAAAGTGGGACACTTCTTCTCCTTAATCAGTATTGGCACCTTCTTTCCGAGGATGTATTTATGGTATGAAAGGTCCAGCTGTGGAGCCGCTGCGGTTGACGCCATGAGCCGCTCTTTTTCTGACAGGCAATGGAAAAATAAATCATGGCTCTGCATTTGTATAGGGCTGGAGATCAAGGACAGGTGCCGAGATTGAAAATCCTATTGGTATTTCAGAGCTAGTGCGTTTCCTTGAGGACCCGAAGATATGAAATCTTTCGCGAGGAAACGCTGGGGTAAATAGCCGTCGGAGGGTAATAACGTCATCTATTATGATTGTTTTCTGGATGGAAACGGTTTTATACACGTCGTAATAACTGTTGTAAGTGTGGCCTAACCTGGAATGGAAATGTTATGGGGTGTTTTAGGGGCCTTCTTTATGTCTGGTGGTCTTTATAGGACGTCTTTAGATGTTTAAGAGTAGGATAGGGAGCATCAATAAAATCCCCATCACTACATATTCACCAGCTAGTTTGCTGTAAATGCAAATGAAACAGAATGCGTCTGTGATGTTTCAGCTCAAATACCTCACATATTACTTATTATACCATGGGTATAAAGGGTTAATTTACCTAAAAATGAAAATTCAATTAATAATTTCTCACCTTCGTGTCATTCCAATCTTCAGAGACCTTCAGAGACACAAATTAAGAAATTTTAAAAGAAATCTGAGAGCTGTCTGGTTCTCCATAGGGAGAAAGAAACAGTCCAGAGAAGTCCAGAAAAAAAAAGAAAAAAAAAACTCTTTAAAATATTGTCAGAACTTTATCTGTTGAGCGAAGTTACATGAAATGTTCGCCCTTTTTTTCCTTTTCTGAACTTTGAATGTCTCCGAAACCTTGCAGCATAGAGAATGAGGGAGGCTCTCGGATTTGTCATTTGTGTTCTAAAGATGAACAAAGGGATTAGAACAACATGAGGATTTATTTATTTATTTATTTTTGCTTGAACTGTCTCTTTTAAAGTCTGCAAAAAATCAAAATGTACAATAGTTATTTTTCTAGTGGAGATTCTAAGATCGATTAATGCAACAATTAATTAATCCACAAAAAAACATCTTTATTTAGTACTCTTTAACCCTTTAACTGCTCCACCAAGGAAAAAAAAAATGGATTGGATTTCTTAACTACTAATGTCACTAGTTAACACACTTCACACATTTTTTTTTCACTTCCAATAATTTCTAAAATATCAGCCTCTACCAGATGGTTGATCTGTCGGTTTATGGTAAAAATGGCGGAATTAATACATATACTATGAAAATCAGAAAGTATGACGTGTAAGACCAATTTATTTAAAAACAAAATAAAACATTTTTGAATACTATATCATCTTTATTTATTGAAGTATGCTATTAAATAGTTCAGATTCTAATTTTACACGTTTTCTTCTTGTTTTTTTATTTTTTGTTTTTTCTATTCATTCATTTTCTTTTCGGTTTAGTCTATTTATTAATCCGGGTTCGCCACAGCGGAATGAACCGCCAACTTATCCAGCATTTGTTTTATTCCCTTCATTCCCTTCCAGCCGCAACCCATCTCTGGGAAACATCCATGCATTCTCACTCACACTACAGACAATTTAGTTTACCCAATCCACCTGTACCGCATGTCTTTGGACTGTGGGGCAAACCGGAGCACACGGAGGAAACCCACGCGAACACGGGGAGAACATGCAAACTCCACACAGAAATGCCAACTGACCCAGCTGAGACTCGAACCAGCGTTGTTTTTTTACAGTAAAACCAAAATCAAGTATAGTGGTCCAACAGGATTATGTTTGTTTTGATTTATTTTTTATCTAGATTTGTTTTTGTAAATCAACAATGCTGTGTGTGTGAACCATTATTTAAAACAGTCATTCTTTAAATGACTTAAACAGTCATTATTTAAAACTGTCAAAATGTGGTCAACCATTTGGTAGAGCAGGCAGTTAAAATTAAACAATTTGCTTCTGTTCTGAAATACGAGTATGAGTATTAGCCTTTGGATAATATTAAAACAAGCATTTATTTAAATTTTTTTATCATTAGTTCCCTCATAATTGTTTTTGAATTGTTTTATTACATAGTCGCTCAATCTGGAAAAAAAAATATATGATTTTTTCTCAGGTGACTAGCTGAAATAAAATGTTTTCACACCATAACAAGTGCAATTATTTAACATTCAAATGTAACCTATATATCTAGGCATGGGCTGGTATAAGATTCTGACGGTATGATAAACTTTCATGGTATAACGGTATTGTGTTTACTGCTCTAAAATATATTCTTTTTATATGTCTGGGTAAAAAAACAAAAACTTTTTCACCCTTTGAACACAACATATTTTATTTTGAGAAACATTTAAAGTATTTTGGAGCAGTAAACATGTCAGGCTAAATAACGAAAATGAATCATTGACTTCTGCTGTCTTCATTAGTTTCAACAACACACATTTCTTTACAATTTAAAACAGCTTCTTTGGATATCTTTTCTGCTGGAGATGCTGTTGTCCTAAAAAAAATAAAAAATAAACATGAATAAAAAAAACGTTATGAACTTTGGAACTGAAATTTTGGCTGTTTTAAAAGCTTGACTTTTCCAAACAGCGATATACCTTGAAAACGGTTAATCAAGACCGTAACCCCTTTTGTGACTGTAGCTGTGTTTTCATCCTAAGATGAAAAATAAATTTATGCGCAAAACAGGAATAGCACATAAATATAATGTGAAATGCAGCGTTTCCATCCAATGAGTCAAAGAAAACAAAAAATTATCTTCCTGATTATCTGGCGCCAAATATCAAGAGTAAAAACAGAATTTGCTGTGGTAGGAGAAGCTGCATCCATCTTTTCTTTATTCAATAAAATGCTTGCACCACAGAAGATAATGCCAACATGCAATGAACGCATGGTGGTGGTTAAATGCATGAGACGCAGAGCACAGAAGCACTTGATTCTGGAGGTAATTAATATTATAAAAGCACTTATGCTGAAATGGTTACAGCATTTTAGAATGTCCAAAACAACATTTTTAGATGTTTTACAATGTGCTCAGCCTGCTAGTCTGTCCGTTCACACACATTTTAGTCATCACATGATCTCTTACAACAAAATCACATGACTTTTTTCAATGCACATACTGGAATTTGTTCGGTAAAAGTGTTTCCATCATAGTTTATGTGCATCTTTTCTTATCGAATAAAAAGTTTATCCTACTCAGTTATGCGCATATGTTTTTTATGCGCATTTTCAAAAATTATCAGCATTATGGTGTTTCCATTAACCTTTTATTTTTTTATGCGCATATCCAAAATGCACATAAAAATAGGTGGATGGAAACATAGCTTGTGTCTCCTGCTACTGTACAGTCTCATTAACTCTTATTAACATTTCTTAATCAGGGATTACTTTTTTGCTATGCATATATTTGATGTTACTGATTCCTATTCTTGTATTTATAAACGTTTTGTTCACACTTTACAATAAGGTTCATTAGTTAATGTTAATTAATGCATTTACTAACATGAACAAACAATGAACAATACATTTACTGCCGTATTTGTTCATGTTAGTTAACTAATGTAACAACGTTGGCGGCCACCTGGCCGCTGGGAAGAAGGAGGCGGAGAACCATTTTTAAAATAATATTTAATGATAAAAATGAAACAAACGGACGGCAGCTCCTCACGGAGACTGCCGTCAAACTGAAAGCAAAAGTAAAACAATATGTCCGGGCCCGGTCCTCTCTCTTCCTCCTCTGCCCTCATTCCTCCTTTTATAATCCAGAGCTCCTTCCGTGGGCCTCGAGGCAGCTGTGCGCCACAGGTGTTTCTTATCTGTGGCTGGCCTCGCCCTTTCCCACGGCTCTCGGCCACGCCCCCCTCGCCACAACTAACATGAACAAATGCTGCTGTAAATGTATTGTTCATTGTTCATGTTAGTAAATACATTAATTAACATTAACTAATTAACGTTATTAACGTTAATTAACGTTAGTTAATGAAAATACAGTCGATCATTGTTCTTTCACTTTAACTTACGGTACATTAACTAATGTTAACAAGCATGGACTTGAATGTTAATAGTGAATTTTTCATTGCACCAGTTCACATCAGCTGCTGTTTTCCAGCTTTTTCTGTATGCGACTCCCAACTGGTTGTGTTTTCACAAGTTTTTCGCCAGTATTTTTAAAATATGATGAAACCACTGCTTCTCTTTTTCTGTGTTTTTTGACCTTCAAGACTGAAGTTAAACCCCAGCGCTCGGTAAAATACATGATCAGATGAAAAGAAAGCACTTTAGGACTTCTAATGGCACGCTGTCAAGCTGAACGGAAAATTATACACAAAACAAATTTCTTTATGGACTTTGTCACAATAAGTTGCCTGGGTGTGGTTAACTGAAAATAAAGCCTTGCGTTTGGTTTGATTCATCATCCAAATATGTAATAAACTTCAGTTCCACAAAAGACTCACTGAAATAAATGGTCAGACGTGGCTGACAGAACATTAAAGTTTTGACAAAGTTCAATTAGAGTTGGGGTGAAATCAAACAATGGTCCGGTCTCTTGTAAAACAGCATTTGAGTAAATTGTTTTTTAATGAATGCCTTTTTAACAGCTTGAATCCTTTATTCTGTCATCACTGGACACACTTTATCTCTAGTCTAATAGCCACGAGTGCAAAGTGCTCAATATAATTCCTCTGAAGCTGCCACGGCTCTGTCAACGCTGACTGGACTTTCATTAATTCCACTCTGAAATCGATGGCTTCTCTTGTCACGGCTTTGCAATCAGTGCCATTTTTCCCTTTTTTTTCCTCCCAGTCAGTGGTCTGCGCTCTGCAAGTTGGTGAGAGGAAGAGCAGGGAAGTGACAGAAGGGTCAGTCAGCCATAAGCAACATGGTCGTGAGTGAAGTGTGTGTCCAAAAAGGGAATCCACCTCATGTTACCTTCAGCTATACTCTGACCCCCACCATTTCTCATTACTGTCACAGTTGTTTTGTCGCAGGAAGGACTGGACAAAACAACTGTGGACTGCGGTACTGTGCCAGAGTTTGAGGTCAGTAATATATCAATTGATCTAAAATGAGAATTAATTATGTTGCAATTTACAAGATCAATGAATCTTATAAGGCATGATCAACAGATTTCTGTGCATCAACGGATTTTAAATGCACTTAGCAGAGGCAACCACTTGGAGGCATTCAGTCAGTTAGCAGGCATTTTTGTCCAAAGCAACTCACAATTTGGAGACATTCAGCAATTCAACAAGAAGAGGCAAGACACACAAGATGGACAAAGGAACTGTTAGTGCTCAGAGAATTAGGTTCTAGAATGAAAGAGAGGGGTTTTTTAGAGAGAGAGAAGTGTAAAGAGTGTTTCTACATCTGGTTTGTCAACCCCACTCACCTGTGTGAAGAACACTTTATAAATGTATAGTGTATTTCTTTTATCCATGAAAATTCTATTTAAAATCTTTAACACACAGCAAGCCATTGATTTTCCCATGGCTATTTACCAAGTTATAGACTAGTTTATTTTGCAGCACAACAGTTGATTGAATTTTCATCAGTTATATGAGATGTTAAATCTCCTAGTGCCTGCTTTTAAATTAGTCACATGCACAGACATGGTCTATCTTTCTGCATGTAAATGACATGGGCATATCTAATAGCTCGTAGTAAAGTATTAACCTATTTGCTAATATTTTCAAATATATTTGTGAGTTAGTTGATTGGCATTGGTTCTCTGGTGAAGCACACGTGTGTTTGCATACCAGTCAAGTTAGATTGAAAGGCTTAGAGTTCAGTGATCTGAAAATCTAAGTATACTTTGGACTTCAGAGTGTGTGTACATGACAGATTTTTTTCAGTGGATTTTTGACTGTTCTTTTACCTGAACCTGGCGCTTTGGCTGTCTGAAATGGTTAACTTTTGAAAGTGAGTTTAAATGTGTTTTTTTTTTTTCCTCTCTTTTTTTTTTTAGAAAACTGTTATTGCCTCCATGTAGACTACAAAATAGTAATTTTGTGCAAACTGTGAAAATACACATGCTTTACCAGTGCATTTGAAAAAGCATACTTCCCTATGTGAAAATAGTATGTGGGCTAGGTAGTCTGAATTGTATATCTGACAATATCTGAATTCCTAGTATTTGAAAAACAGTAGGAAGAAGTAGTCACAGCAAGATTGTTCTATCCCATAAGCCAACGCAAGAGAATATATTAATGGAAGCAAAGTGCCTTTAAAGCAAGTCATGTCACTCGGCGGGAATCTTTGAAACGCCTCTCGGGCAGTATGCTCGAGCATTCTGGTTGAATGGGGAAACATCAAATTCTCCAAAACTGTTTGCCAAGCTTACGATTACATTACATATTTGGAATCACCAATAAAATTACTCAACAACTGTGTCAGAAGTTTTGTTTGTAAACGCATGAATCAAACAGAATCAGCATATTTTCAGGTTGCCCGAGCTAAAGCGCATGCGCACTTGAAAGGAAAGAGAACACGACACCAACCTCGTTTATGGTCGTTCTACAGATTATTATCCTCTGGATAATACTTCTTCAGATCGCTCTGGTCTTCTGAAGTAATCCACAACTTGTTCATGATGGCGAATCTCCTCCAGAAATGATAGCGACTCCTTGTTTACAAGTTTGTGTGCGTTTGAGTAGTTGCTGTCATGTGATGTGCGTTTGACAGGAGGGACTGTACCTCGTGTTCATTTCATACAGATTACGAAACCAGAAAACTTTTGTTTTCAAGTGCACTTGATAAGTTTAAAAGCACAGATATCAAGCTTAAGTTGGATATATTTCTCACGTCTGGGAAGCAAGTATTCGCTGAGATTTCAGTGCGTCTGTTGACCACCAAACTGTCGTAAAAGCACACATCTGTTCCAAGCTTTTCAGTCTATAGTGATCAATGATTGGCTCCTCTAATAGTAGGCGGGGCTTAAATCACCATATTGACCATAACCCTTTTTCCCATTTAAAACTATACAAGTGACATGTCTTGTGTATTCTTTGATGGAAGTGAAGCAACGCCACTGATGTGGGTAGGTTGTGTGATAATGACAAATGGCAAATGTAATATGTCTAAATTCTATTCATAGTACATGCATTCAGACTATATAGAACATACTTAGCTAAAGGTTGTGTAGTAAGTTGAAATTTAAATGTAGTACCTTCACCGGTAATATGCAATTTCGGACACCGCTTATGTATTACATGTCCAGTCAATTGGCAAGCAATGCGATGTGTTTCTTTACAAAATGACATCACCAACTACTGACCTGCTAAGCATGTTATAAAATTTTGGTTATTTTTAGATTGATTCAGATTTCCATCTTTGCCCAAAAACAACAACAAAAAAACTATTTTTCTACATTTTCATGCATAAACACCCTTAGAAATAGAGTATATGTCGAATGTCACGTGACCAAACTGGATCCCTTGGTAGAACACTTCCGCTTATCGCTTATTACATATGCGCCATCGGATTTCAATTGTGTCTTGCAGCCCAGTAAAGACCGGTCATCTGGTATTGATAACACCCATGTAAGGTCTAGAAAAGCTTTACAATATTTTATAAAGGAACTTAACTTGGTGGATATATGGAGGGCTCAAAACCCAATAAAAAAGGAATATCCATGTTGGTCGAGTACTTCTAAAGGATACTCAAGAATAGATTGCTTTCTGATTTCAGCTGAATTAATTTCATGAATCAGAAATTGTCAATATAGTAGTATTCGTATTTCAGACCATGCCCTTGTATCTTTGACATATGTCGAGCCAAAGCTTTCTCATAATCGTACTAAATGGAGATTTCAAATACACTGGATGCAAAACAAAAGATTTCTAGAATACTTAGGGAAACAAATTGATTATTATTTTGAACATAACACTACCCAAACATCAGCTTTAATCAGATGGGAAGCCTTTAAGGCCTTTACAGGAGGACAAATTATAAGCTATACGAGCAGGAAGACAAAAGAGAAACATATGCGCCATCGGTTTGTTATTGAAAGTAGTAAGTAGTGTTTTATACGTTATATAATTATATATTTTAAATATTTTAAATAATAATGTCTAAGATGCATCTATAAGATGCCTTCTATAAGATGCCTTGTCTTGCGGAAAGAGAGAAACTGGGTGTTCTACCCAGGTTGACTTGAACGCGAAAGTTGCGCATATACACTATTATATAACGTATAAAACACTACTTACTACTTTCAATAACAAACCAATGGCGCATATGAAATGGTGATGAGCGGAAGTGTTCTACCCAGGGATCCGGTTTGGTCACGTGACGTTCGACATATATCCCGTTAGCTTACAAAAATCGTTAACCTCTAAGGCGAGGAGTTTGTTTGTTTTGATAATCTTCAATCAAAGTTTGACCATTTGCTTCCTCATTTGGAGTGGCGGCCCTTCTCTGTTGACATCAGTTTGATGTCTTCAACCACAGTATTCTTAGCCACGCCCCTTTTATCGTTAGTTTGCTACAAGGGAATGATGTGCAAAAAAATAAACCCCGCCCCTACTCAATATTCCTTTTCAGTTGGAAGCATCAGCATACTGCAAAAGATGTCTCAGCATTTTCCGGTTCACAAAGACTTTAAAGGAGTACATGAAATTAAAAGGGAAGTAAGAGAGAGAAAGAGAGAGAGACACACACACACACTAAGTGTAATTTGTCAGCTGTCGCGCTCTCATTCCGGTTTGATGTCACCCCATTACAGTATTTGTCAGTGGTATTGTCCGCTCATGACAGATCCATAATTTCAAAAGAATGATCACACAGAATGCCTAATCGTTCTCTCTCTCTCCTCGACCGCTTCTCCATGCTGAACGGACACGCTTAGCCAAACTTCTGCGACATTAGCACCTCGGCGTATCACTGATCATTCATTAGGACGGTATTATGCCGATGCAGGGTCAATCTAACTCTCACCACAGGCTGTCAGGAGACTCGATCAATGTGTAATTATATCTGACCACCATCATAAATAACCCAGCTTGCAAGTTCAAGGTTGAGCTTAATTGTGTTACTCACATTGCTCATGCGCTATTATGCTTCTGTTGTATCGAGCCTCAAAAGCTGGTCTCGAGCTTGATGTTTAGCCCGTGAGCTACGGATAGATGGATGGATGGGAATTGTAGCCTTAGGACTGAAAAATAATCTTGGTGGTGGTTTGATCAGTTGCTTGATTTATTATGGTTAACACACTTTAAGGAGCTTATAGACAGACTGAAAAAAACTGTCTGTCACGGTAGAGTTGTGTTATTTCTGTTGGCTGAGAGCGAGAGCTTATTTATGTAATGGCAGCTTATAGACGCCTTGTATGTATGAAGTCACATGCATTGCTCGAGTGTGAGTTCATCACAGACTTCAACAGAGTGTAAAAATCTTGATGGTTTTGTGGGTCTCGTCTACCAAATCTGATCTTTATTTTGTATTTTCTATCGGATTCAAGTCAGGTGATTGGCTGGGCCATTCTACAGCTTGATTTTCTTTCTCTGAAAGCATTTGAGAGTTTTCTTGGCTGTGTTTTAGTTTATTGTCTTGCTGAAATGTCCATAGTTTCATCTTCATCATCCTGATAATGTAGATGTTGGACTGAAGAAGCTAATATTAATTTACAATGAAGAAGGGCCGAGGGTTGCTGAAGAACTACTGAGAGATTTCAGCTGCTGTCTGGGCTTTCACTGCCTTTCTACTCCTCCCGTTCTTCATGTGCTCTATACTTTTTCCTTGTGTCATTTAATTTTATTGCACATAATTTGTAAGCTTTTTTTTTCTTTGCATATATGGGTTTCTTTGGTTGTTATCAGCATCTGGTGAAAGTTTCAAGTCAACAGCACCTTTAGAAATATAGTTTTCTAGAAAAATGGTGAAATTTACAGTACTTGTTTTCACCCCAAATTATTCATACCCCTGGGTATAAATATATGTACCTGTAAATATGTGACGTTTTTATAAACCAATTTTGACAGGAGCATGTGATATGATTGAACACGGCTGGATTCTCATCCGTAATCAGTAATAATCCAATAGATGAATTACCATGTTTGTAAACATTCAGGATGCGTGTGCAGGGAGGTTGCAGAAAAAAACGGGAGCGCTTTTACAGCGAGCGAATGGCATTATATGTGGTACAGAGTTTGTTGTTGCCTAAGAAATAAGTTACATTGATTACATATTATACTTATTATTTCCATAATGCTTTTAGCGTATTATAACAGCTCTTCACCCAGTGATAAGCACAGTTATTCGCCAAAATTAACGTTAAACTGAGCGGCGTTCGTCTGACAGGTCCATTTGCGATAGCAGCACCCTCCCAATGGATATTGGATAAGACGAAATGCCCAAGCATCCAGCCCGAAATATGCAACTATCTCATTGAAACTCCAAGTGATTTTACAAGAGAGAATTTAAAGGCCTACAGTTTTGTTCATGTCCAAGAAATAATGTTCCATTATTACCAGATTCAAAACTATGTAGTGCTAAAATCCGAGGTTTTGCCTAGCCAAAGACAAGGAAAGGAGACAGAGCTGTGTAAGGCCTGGGTAATCATCAACAAGCAAAACAACTGCATTCTGACAGCGAACTGCACCCGTACGGCAGGGTATGACAACTTACATTTTTACGTTTCATTCTTGACATTCAGTGTCCGCAGTTTAATTCACCATATTTAACTGTTTTTGCTGAAATCATTGCTGCAATCAAAAACAAGTAATGTGTATGTTTCAGCATAGTGTGAACTTACCTGACATGAAATGAGCATTTTAATTAGGTCGTGACTCCATTCAGCTCTCTTTTACCCAAAGAAGTCTGCGGTTGGCATTAAAAGCAGTGGGGTTTACGATAAAAGTTAAGTTTTCGAATTTAGTATCCTATAGCGCAACATGACATGTTTGCTATTGCAACAGGTCTTTTTTTGCAACTGGGGACCTATGTGGCGTTGGCTGGTAATTCGTCTGTCAGATTGATCCAACTTACAATAACAATATACAATATTTAACCTACAGCCTCTTCTTTGTTTTGGAAAAATCCCCTTCTCCACCCATCTTCTCCTTTTCCTCCTTTTTCTAAGGGGAGCTTTTGAGACATTCCTGATCTCAGACCCCCTGTATATGCTTATTTACCAGGTGAGAGCCTTGGGCTCAATTTTCTTCGAGATTAGAGTTCTCTCCCTGGACAGCATGCCAAACCTGCTATTAACGCCAAGCATACTGTATTTAAGTGTGAACTGTATTTAAGTGTGAAATTTATGTTAAAGAAGATATGTGTACATTCAATTCTGTGGTGTCCAATTGAAATTCAATATGTAAAAATGAAGCATTGTGAAGTATCACTATATGGTAAAATCTATATTTTTCATGAAAATAAAATGACAATATAAGTTACACAAATAATGTTCCAATGTCATTCAGTATAACAGATTTGTATGTTAAAAATACTTTGCAAACATGTGTAAATTAGTATGTTTTTTTTTTTTTTTAATTAGTGGTTTGAAGAGTAGTGGTTAAGTAGATTTGAGTCATATGTGTATGACTCAGCCAATAGTGTGTTGGGGCAGGGTTGTCTGGATCACCCAATCAATGACAGACAGCATACCTGCTTTTATTTTACACTGTTTTTTTACTCAGATCAGCAGATATAGCCTAGCAGAACAGTATAACTCATATATCAGTAGCATAAATCAAACAAAATAGTACAAAAAATGAGTTAGAATTACATTTTATAACTGGCTTTAGTGTTGCCATGGAGCATGCCAACCAAGGGAACAGGCTCAAGTGCTTCCAAAAGCCCTCACTGCCATTGTGCTCTCAATCCAGAAATTTGTTTAGCAAAAAATGCGCTATTCAAAAGAAAGCCACTCAAGCCCAAGTAAGTGAACTTATGATTTTTTTTATGTGTATTACAAAACAGCACTGAAGGAGAGACTGCATCCATTTTTAGAGACCTGAACATTGCAGAGACCTACAATGTCAGGAGCCCTGTGTGCAGGTTATATACAGTATGTACTGAAGAGCCATTTACTCACAGTATACAGTTTGGATACACAGTATACAAATGCTAAAGTATCTAATGCAGAGATGCCCAAAGTTGGCCCATTGTAACCTTTGATTTGGCCCACCATCACATCTGAGAGGAGAGTGAGAATGATGAAGAGGTTTGGGGCGAATGATTTTAACACAGAGATCGTCATTTCTAATTTGATGTAACCTTTTTTTTCTCCTTTTTTATTGCTGAGCTACAAAAGAGCAAACTAAAATTAAATGTTTCAATTAAATGTTGTAAATGAATCAGATTTTTAAAAATGTAAATGTTGTCACTCGACATATAGTATTAAGGACTATGCAGAAGCAAAAAAAAAGGCAAAAACTAGTGTAATTCTGTTATAAATGAGATTGTTTTGTTTTTACATTATTAAGTTCATTATAAAATGTAAACAAATACTATAGTTAATATAAAGCAATGTTTTAGAGTCATTTTTAAATATTATTAAAAAAACTACTATTTAATAAATTAGAATTTACCCATGGCAACTATATTTACCTTCGGCCCACTAACCTCAATCAAGTTTGGTTTTTGGCCCTTCATAAGAAAAGTTTTGGGCACCCGTGATCTAAAGCGTCTGCCCTCTATAATCAGTCATTTAAGATAATAATAACCAAGTTGGTGCAGACTACAAAACATATAGCCGTTTACTCGGTTTACATAAAGTTAGATAATTCTTATCTCTGTATAGCTCTATTTGTAATTTTAAGATCTTAACTGTGTATAAAATAAAATATATTACTGATTTTTCATTTATAGATGCAAAATTTTATTCCATCCGGCCCTCTGGACTTCTTTGATTGGTCCGTGTGAAATATTTATTTAATTAAAATTCAACCCCAAACAGAACCTTGCAATTCATCTGATAGGAGTCAACAATAGGAAGCTTTCACATACTGTATAGCATTTATTGTGCACTCAGTTTCGTTATTTCAAATAGAGATGCACGGGTTCAGCACGCATATAGGAAGTGATGCAAATATGGTGTCACACTCATGTTTTCGAAGCGACAAGAGTAGAGAACGAACCACGAGTCATGTGACAGGAACCAAACAGGCAGCAGTTACACTTTGTATGGAGTTACACAGTAATGAAGGTAGACTAATTACCTCAGAATAATGATTTAACAAATCCAGTTACAGATCCTCTCTCAGTGATGATCATTAAATCACATATCCACCTCACATTCAACCTGACTTCAGTGCAGTTCCCCATCAAAGGTTACAATTGTCTCACTGAACATAAAAAAAAAATAATATGCGGCAGTCAATCAATTCAGTGGGCCAGGAAAACCACACTCCTACGTCACGTTGCAGAGGGCCTCAAAATGGGAGGGATTTTGGATCCTATTTTAACATCAGGAAATAAAAAGCAAAAGACTTACTGTATTTTATCAGTCCAATATGACAGTGGACACACTATACCTGCACACAGTTCTGTCTAAACAGCTTCCAAAAGATGTATGACCTATAGGTGCCCCTTTATGTCAGTGTTTCTCAACTGGTATGTCGTGACCCAAAAGTGGGTCGCAGGAACATTTTCAGTGGGTCGCGGAGTGTGTGGTCAAAAAAACAACAAAAGTTTAATTTTTAACTTGTTTTGCGTATACCGGACTTTTATTTTGAAATGCGCGCGCGACAACTGATCCCTTTGGAATCGACATGGAAAGCGTCACGTTGCCGAGCAATAGAGAGTCAGCTCATGGAGCTTTCATGTGATAAGATGCTGAAAAAGAAATTCAGTGAAGTAAGCCTCACCCAGTTTTCGCGATCTGAAAGTGCGATCAAACCCATCCCATTCAGAACTACGTATCTGTATGAAAGTGGCTTCTCTTCCTTGGTGCAGCTTGACTCCAAGCAAAGGAACAGGTTGGACATTGAGCACGATCATCGAGTAGCACTGTCTACCATCACTCCTGACTTCGAAACTCTTATCACATCAGTAAAGCACATCCTCAGTTATCTCATTATCTTCCCAAATTACTGTTAAGTGAAACAGATGTTTATAATTGCGGTCATATTAGATGTAAAAATGGTTATAGATACTTTAATCATTTTATAATTTGCTGGTTCAACAGGATCAGTGTTAATGTTTTATTAACAGTTCACTTTTGTTTATGGCAACAACCTTTTCTTACCCTAACCACTGTTTACAGTATTTGTCATTTTTACTTTGTAATATTTCTATAATTTTATACATTTTGTTAAATGTCAGCAATAAAATATTGTTTATTTGTAAGTATTGCTGATTTTTTTTCACTACTTGTGTATGTTAACAAATAAATATAATTCCTAAAATTATATTACAGTTCCTAAAAATTTGGGTCGCGGCTTGATGACCATGTAAAAATGTGGGTCCCGTGACCAAACCAGTTGAGAACCACTACCTTATGTTAAGAAGCCTGAAGTTAAGAAATAAATGGGTTGGAAAAGCCCTGATTTTCACAACAAATAATACACATGAAAGCATAAATCGCTTTAGAAATATTAAATCCAAATGTGTGAATCCAAATGTGTGTATAAGCTTGTGTGTAAGCTCGACATTACTTTCATAAAATTTTCATTAAAGTTGTGCTGTGTTTCAGATGATAAAAAGGCGTCTTATATTCCAGAAAATGTTAATTGAATCACTGGTGTAATTACTGTGTGAAAAAGTTGGTCAATTTTCATGCCAGTAGTCGCCATTATAAATCCCATTTTGATCCTCACTTGTCACATAAGAAAAACTCTGGCGTATTTAAGATCAAATCCCCACTTGCGCCTTTTATAAATGAAGCCTACTTTATATTTACAGCCTGATGTGTTCCTGTGATCAGTACTTTGAGTTCAACGAGTTCAAAGTTCTGCCGTGGTGTCAACATGTCAGCTGGGATTACTGGCGCGCACTGGAAGATTCACTTTATAATCGCCAGTGCTCTGGTTCATAGTCTTTCTTTCTTAATGAGACAATTGTGTAATTGCCTAGTGATTTCAGAGGGTAATAGATTAAACTAATCCTCTCAACAAAATATCTGTGTTTCCTTCTTGCCAAAGAAACTTTCCTATTACCAGCTAAAGCCCATTAAATTGCACTGTTGGATTTACAAATGTAATCAATAGATAATTGTCTGGGGCTTCTTTCAAGCGCATACTGATGGCAGACCACACGCTGCTTTTGTATTTTCTAATCTAAAGTCATTTTTTCTCTCTCTTTATTACCACTTATGCATCTCTTATCAAACACGGAGGAGGTGTGTGTTTCTATAGTTCGCATTAATAAAGAAAAGTGCAATGTTTGGCCCCTTGATTTCCCTCCTCATTTATGAAGCACATTAAACTCCCCCTGAAATCAAAATGGAGGTAACTACTGTATAGGCTATAGTGAGCTTCAAAACAGTCGCAGCATTTGCACTTAGAAGATAAAAGCATTCAAATATTAGTTTCTCACTTCCATCAATAAGAATCGGTTTTGTTTTTCCATCACTAAACCCTTCAGCTTGTCATCAGATTTTCTGTCCAATCAGATGCTCTCTAGGATCTGAAGCAACTGCACTCTAAAAGACACCACTAAAGTGAGTCACTTATTAACATGCCATACTGAAAGCTTGTGATGAAAGCTGCAGATAAAAGTTTGCTATGTAGCTAAATCTAGGGCTGCTCTTTGATTGTCCATTGTCCCTGTCAAATAAATAATTTTTAATAAATACATTTAAAAAAGAAATAAAATAAAAAAAGAAATTTGCATGATCTGTAAAGTACATTTTGGATCAGTTCTGTGTCCACACAACAACCCTTCGCAAATGTTAGTCTTGATTCCTTCTGCTGATGATTGAGGCTTTCTGTCCAAATTCTGTTAAACACAAACACTCTATGTTAAGATTGTTCAGCATTGAACTGGTGAGCAGTGGTGGAAAGAGTACCAAAAAATCACTCAAGTAAAAGTACCATTACTTGCCCAAAAATGTAGAGCAAAAGTATCTGTAGTAAATATTACTCAACGTAGGAGTAAAAAGTAGACCTTCTAAAAGTACTCAAGAGTAGTGAGTAGTGAGTATTACGCTGTAAAAGTTGATGCGTTTACAGAATGTTACGTTTACACATCCCTGCACAAACAACATGTGGTGTATTTAGGGATCTTCCTTTTTTCGTTCGTTCCTTCCAACCATCCTTCAATTATTTGTTTGTTCTCTCCTTCCTTCATTAATTTGTTTGTTCCCTCCTTCCTTCATCCACTCGTTCGTTCGTTTATATTTTTGTTCCTTCCTACATTAGGTCCTTTTGTTCATTCATTCGTTTGTTCGTTCCCTTGATCCTTAGTTTGTTCAGTCCCTTCCTTGAATTCTTCCTTCATTCGTTTGGTCCTTCCTTCTTTCCTCCCTTCGTTTGTTTGCTTATTCTTTCTTCCATATTTTTGTTCCTTCCATCATTAGGTCCTTTGTTCATTCGTTCGGTCCTTCCTTTTATTTGGCTCTTCCTTCCATTCTTCATTCGTTCCATTTAGTGATCGTTTAAGGCTTGTTTGGTGATTTCAGTCATCATACAGTCGACATCCATAATTTTCAGTGACATGCAGTCTATGAAAAGTCTCTGGATCATTGCGCATAAAGATTTTGGACATCTTCTTGAACATTTTTAATGTTTGCAAAAGGTTTGCTGCATTTATGAAGCGGCCATGTCTTGAAGTTGTTCAGTATGATGCGATTTACTTTCTATGTGTGATTTAATTGGACAGGAATCACAGGACTGATTTTTCTACTGTTGACAATGACCATAGACAAGAAAGAAAGAAAGTAGTGACTGCAGGTTGAAGGAAAGTAGTGGAGTAAAAGTACCGATACTGCACTAAAAATGTACTCATGGGAAAGTAAAAGTCCACATTTTTAAAACTACTCAGTAAAGTACAATTACAATCAATTGTACATCAATTACAATTCCTGAGAAAAACTACTCAGTTACAGTAGTTTGAGTATTTGTAATTAGTTACTTTACACCACTGCCGGTGAGCCATTCCAGATGCAGTGTTAAACTGATTGGCCATCGAGAATCTCCACATTATCCTGTCCCTTTGTGCATTTATCTTTCATGGATGAGCAGGTTTATTTTTTATAATCCCCTTCTAAACAAGTATAAGATTTTACTTTGGAGCATCTGATTTAAACCCACTGCTGTCTCTCAGAATCAACTGCAGTATGTACTGTAAGCGATTCTGTCTGTAAGTTTTATTTCCAGCAGCCTTGGTGGGTCAAGGGTCAAGTCCAAGAACTGGAGGTCTGAGGTTAGAAAGAGGTAATCACAGTCAGTTAGGCCGGGGTAACCGTGTCACCGACGCTCGCTCTGATTTCATTTTAGCCACGATCACACAGAGCGGCCGGTTCTGCGCCGCTGCCTGACCCCGTCATGCTGGAGTATCAGATCAGGTCATCTCACACTCATTATAAATCCCTGGGGTGGGACGTCCATCGAGAGACGAGGAGCTCTGTGAGAAGAATTAAATGAGCTTATTTTAGAACAGCAATAGAATTTGGGCTCATCATTTCAACTGGTCAAATAAAATTGACTGACCCAGTTCAGCCCAGTAGTGTGTTTTATTTGACACCTGTAATCTGTTTGCTTTGAGGGGGCGGCGTGGTAGTGCAGTGGGTATCACCTCACAGCAAGAAGGTTTCTGATTCGAGTCTCAGCTGGGTCAAATGGCATTTCTGTGTGAAGATTGCATGTTCTCACTGTGTTCGCATGGGTTTCTCCGGGTGTTCCGGGTGCTCTTCCGGTTTCCCCCACAAGTCCAAAGACATGTGGTATAGGTGAATTGGGTAAGCTAAATTTTCCATAGCGTATGAATGTAAATGAGTGTGTATGGATGTTTCCCATTGAAGGGCATCTGCTGCGTAAAACATATACTAGATAAGTTGGCGGTTCACTCCGCTGTGGCCACCCCAGATTAATAAAAAAAATGAATGAATGAATGAATGAACGATGAGACATTTGATCAAATTTGAGTATGAGTGTTGTTTCAGTATTATATCATCTGCAGTTATAAATACTGTATCATCTTTTCATGTTGTATTTCTCTTTTAGGAAAAGCATCTTAGAGTCAAAATAATACTTATATGAAACGTACACTGTAAAAAAAAATCCCGTAAAATTTACGGTAAAAAACTGGCAGCTGTGGTTGCCAGAAATTTGCCGTTAAAAAATGGTAGAATGTTTTTCAGATTACAGTAGCAAAAAACGTAAAATTTATGGTAAAAAACTGGCAGCTGTGGTTGCCAGATTTTTACCGTAAAAAATACGGTAGAATGTTTTTTCAGTTTACGGTAGCAATAAACGTAAAATTTATGGTTAAAAACTGGCAGCTGTGGTTGCCAGAAACTTACCGTTAAAAATACGGTAAGGCAAGGCAAGTTTATTTATATAGCACCTTTCATACACAGTGGCAATTCAAAGTGCTTTACATAAACAGGAATAAAATTTAGGTATAAGAAAATAAAAACAAATAACAAAAAACAAATAAAAACTGATTAAAATGAGTTAATACAAGTTATAAAAGAATGAAAAGAAAGACACAATAGTGCGATCTGTCGGACGTAGCACAGTGCTCGTTCAGTAAAGGCACAGCTAAACGGATGTGTTTTCAGTCTTCATTTGAATGTGCCTAATGTTGGAGCACATCTGATCATTTCTGGAAGCTGATTCCAGCAGCGAGGGGCGTAATAGCTGAAAGCAGATTCACCCTGCTTTGACTGAACTCTTGGAATTTCTAGTTTATATGATCCTAACGATCTGAATGATCTGTTAGGTTTGTATTCAGTGAGCATATCTGTAATGTATTGAGGTCCTAGGCCATTTAGTGATTTATAGACAAGTAATAATACTTTAAAATATATTCTGAATGTAACTGGGAGCCAGTGTAAAGACCTGAGGACAGGTGTGATGTGCTCTGATTTCCTGGTTCTGGTTAGAATCCTGGCCGCAGCGTTCTGGATGAGCTGCAACTGTCTGACTGTCTTTTTGGGAAGGCCAGTGAGGAGTCCATTACAGTAATCCACCCTGCTGCTGATAAAAGCATGAACAATTTTCTCTAAGTCTTCACTGGAATCGAAACATCTAATTCTTGCAATGTTTTTGAGATGATAGTATGCTGATTTACTTACTGCTTTGACATGACTGTTGAAACTGAGATCTGACTCAAGAGTCACACCAAGATTCTTGACCTTATTTTTTGTTGTATGACCCTTAGAGCCAAGGTACGCATTTACCTTAAGAACCTCATCTCTGTTCCCGAATGTAATGACTTCAGTTTTCTCTTTATTTAACTGAAGGAAGTTTTGGCACATCCAATTGTTAATTTCATCAATGCATTGGCAGAGGGTGTCAATGGGGCTGTAGTCATTAGGCAGTAAGGCGATGTAGATCTAAGTGTCATCAGCATAGCTGTGGTAGGAGATTTGGTTCTTTCTCATTATTTGGCTCAGAGGGAGCATATAAAGGTTAGAGATGTTTTTCAGTTTACGGTAGCAAAACGGTAGCAAAAAACGTAAAATTTATGGTAAAAAAAACTGGCAGCTGTGGTTGTACTGTTACAGAATGTACTGTTAAAAAGAAATGTACTGTTAAAAATACGGTAGAGATGTTTTTCAGTTATAATTATGATGTTATAATTAAGAGAAGCATAAAATTTACGGTAGAAACTAGCAGCTGTGGTTGCCAGAAATCTACCGTTAACAGTAAGCTTCTGTAGAAAATACAGTGAATTACTTTTTAGTGGTTCATCAAACTTTACCGTTGTTTTAAAGGTTGTTATTTTAGCAAACCAATAATGTAAAATGTACCATTTTCTGTATTTAACTGTTAATTTAACTGAAATTTCATGCTTTATAATTTACATTTTTGTACCTTTGCTCTTTTACATTTTTTTACTGTGAAAACTAGTGGCATTTTGTACAGTGTACCTGAACAAGTCCATTAAGTCTCTATAAAAGAGAGAGATTCGAGCAATAATATTGTCTCCTGGGTGCTGTTGTTAGACTGAATGAAGTTGCTTTATTTGAATGGCCTGATTGTGTTTTAATGCAACTCTTACATTCTCCCTCCTTTGTGAGTTTTAAAACAAAGGCAACAAAAAAAAGAGATGACCATGAATAAATGATCAGAGGCGGTTGTTTTCAGCATCTGTGACATTATATTTCGCTCTCCTGACATCTCTGCCATGTTCAGCTGCAGTTTTAAAGGACGGCAGAAACCCATTTTCAATTCAGCCTCGACGTGATTTGGTAGCATCTTTGAAGAGCGCCGCTGTGTCCTTCAGACTGCAAATGGAAAAATAATGCATCAATAACATTGCGCCCATTGTGAGGAGACTGGTGTGGTGCGAATTAGCAAAAGATGTTCAGTAGGAGCGCTTCACGCACAATACTCCTAAACACACACAGACGCTGTCATTTCACCGTGGGCCCGGTTGCCATGGCGATGCATGGGTTTGGAGGTCTGCATGGACACTTGCAGTTTTTCAATACATTAAGACATAATGGCAGTGCCCGAGCTGGATACGCCAATTTGTGCCTGTGCAGCTCGGCCTTATTGTTGCACTCTTCTCTTGTTATTTTCTCTCGCGCTCTCATTTCTTTTCTCCCTTGATTCGTCCTCCTTATTTACACACACACATTCACACGAAACACTATTATCCTTCCAAGTACCTTGAAAACAGTACTGGAAACATTTGCGTATAGCGTAGGCATGTTTTCATTTTCATTTTTTCTGGAATTGTATGGTAATGTCAGCCTCGCTAAATAACAATATAGTGCGCAAAGCCAAATGAAAATGGTTTGAGGCAGCGCGCCGGCACAGGTGAGTGTTTTTCCGAAACAGGGAAAGTCAGTTTATATGGTTTTGCATGATTTTCTAGCTTGTCTGGATCTGTTTTGTATGATTATCAACTGGTCCAAGACTGTCTGTATCACCTATTACTTTGAATACCAATAGAACCTGTGCATGCCCAGTATACACATCCATTTTAATAAATAAAGACACACATTTACACAACTGTAATAGTAGGTAACACTTTATTTCGATGGTTATTTGAGTATTAGCAGACTGTCTACTTAATATTTGTTGATACAGACTTTCAACAGATATTTAACAGACTCTAAGAAACTTTACAAGTACATGTCAGCTTACACTAACCCTACCCCTAACCCCAACCTAACAGTCTACTTATAGTCTAATGAGAATTAGTTGCAATGTAACTTAAATTCAACAAACGGACCATCAAAATAAAGTGTGACCTAATTGTAAAATTGAAAGTATCCAATGAAAATCTCCCAACCTCCTTCCCATATTATTATTATTATTAAAAGTTCATGACACCCTGGAGTACTTTTTTAAAGATTTCATCAGATTTGTGTGTGTTGTGCATCAGTTAAAGAGCCCATATTATGGATTTTTGAAAATGACCTTTCATGCAGTGTGTAACACAGCTCTAAGGGAAGTGAAATGTCCAGCTGAGGCTTAAATCTAAAAGTGCAAAGTGTTTAAAACGATTGATTCATCTATAAAAGAGTCGACTCGTTGTTTAAATGAATCGTTATTATAACGAGTCTTTAGCCGTTTCGGCTTGACGTCAACGCGAAACATAAGCCCCGCCTACTAGTTGTGCGCGCAGACCCCGGGAAAATTGAACTCCCCGGCCCCGCCCACAGACAGGAAGAAAAAGTGGAAGACGGTCGGCAAGAACTGTATCGCATTCCGGTTAAATCATGAAGTGCGAGGGAAAAGCTGTGTTCTTTTCCCTACCTGGAAACCTGTTTTCCCTACCTGGAGTGGTTGAGGTTTATTTTTGGTAAAATACCTGAGAATTATAGCCCCAATATGGTGCTGTGTTCGCGTCATTTCTCTGAAGAGAGCTACATCAATCTATACGCTTACAACGTGGGATTTGTTTCACGGTTGTTGTTAAAGGATGGATCAATACCCAGTTTATTTGGACCAGCATGTTCTTCCACCGAATCGCAACCTGTTAGTGTGATTAAAATAACTATCATCTTGTTCACTGTAACAAGGTAAATATGTATGTAGTTGTCTGTATTGTGTTTGCTATTTCCGAATGTAACTATTTGTTGGCTTACAATAGTCCAGGAAGTGTTAATTATTACTGAATGTTTGTTGTTATGATGAAGAATATAGCAATACGCTGTTGTACAACTGCAGTGATGTTTTTCAATATGTTCTGGCATTGGGCTGCTGACACGGACGTGACGTGGTAGCGTGAGGTGACGTGGTAGCGTCACGGAAAGGAGGTGCTTGGGGGAAAAAGACTCACTCAGACGATTCATATAGGAGTCGGTGGGAAAATGAGGTTAAAATAAATAGATATTATAAGACATTGAAAGTGTTTTGTAACCTTGCAAACATATCATCCTGTTGTTTGGGACTTCAAAAAGTGAAATTTAACCGTTCTCAACCCAACATATGGGCTCTTTAAGACAGCATTAGCTCCTGTCAGCTTTAGTTGTGCTGAAAACTGGATAATTTTGAGCTTTTGTCCACTAATTTCGTCTTCTGGATTTAAAATAATTTTTGGGGCGGATCAGAATCGGTAGCGTAGCACAAATCTGCTAGTGGGGTGATGATATGTCGGTTTCTCATTATTATTCACAGCGGTGTTTCTTATCCTATGAGAAGACCCTGCTTCTTAATTATTCATGAGAGCACTTGCTTTCCGAAGGCAAAGCAGACCTGCCAAGCTGTGACCCGATGACTGGGTGAGACTTATGTGTTTGTTTCCATGATGCACGGGGTTTGTTGCATGGCACATAGTTGTAGCTGTGCAGCACGCGTTTTTGTCAGGAGAGCAGTACGAGAATTGGAGAATGGCAGACTTTGTCTTTTGAGTTTGTTACCATTGCATTGAGACAGACCGCCTAACGTTATGTCCGTGCTGCTGTGTTTGCCTATTTAAAAAAAAAAAATCTCCAGATAACCGGCAGCGCTAATGGTTTAAATAGACAGGGCAAGAGACTTGCTGCACTGCTATCCACTGTGTCTGCATTCAGACGGAGGAGTTGAGGAGTAGAGAAGTCCTCCTCATTTATAGTGTTTATATAAACACGATTATCTTTATAATGATATAACAAATTGTGGTTATTTGTATATGAAATTACGAATAATTAATCTCGCAGGGCATTAAATTACTGTTTATTTCTTTGCGTTTTAACTTGGTAAATGTAAAATTCTCCTCACTAGGCATGGGCCTGTATAAGATTCTGACGGTATGATAACTTTGGATAAAAATTGTCACGGTTTCACAGTATTGTGTTTATTGCTCTAAAATATATTCTTTTTAAATGTCTGGGTAAAAAACAAAACTTTTCTTCCCCTTTCAAGACAATATATTTTATTTTAAAAAACATTTAAAATATTTTGGGACAGTAAACATGTCAGGTTAAATAATTCAAGTGAATCATTGACTTCTGAGGTATTCATTTGGTTCAAAAACACAGATTTCCTAACAATTTACAATGGCATCGTACACATACCTTCAGAACGGTATAAGAGAAAGTTTTGGCGGTTTTAAAACTTTGACTTTACCTTGAAAACGGTTATCGTTCCAAGCCTACACTCTTAAAAAAAAATGTTCTTCAGTGGTTCTTCAGTAGCTCTTTATGGTGGTTGAGGTGCTATTTAGCACTTTTACTGTGTAAAGAACCTTTTTCAGTGGTTCTTTGGGGGGTTTAAACTTGTTCTTATAGCTAATTCTCATAACTCTTATGCCGGTTTTATTTGCGGAAAGGGTAAAGTAACATTATGAGCACCTTAAAATATAGGTGCTATATAGCACCATTTGACAAAAGTACTATATAGCACCTATTTTTTTAAGGTGCTATATAGCACCAAAAAAGGTTCCCCTCTCATTACAAGCCAAGAACCAGTTTTGGTGCTATTTGGCACCTTTTTTTTGAGTGTTCTCCTCACGGTTTGTGTCTCATTTTGTGAGCCAACTGACGGTTGTTCGCTCCTCTTTCTCCCCTGCTTTGCCGGCCATGCCCACTCCTCCTGCTGATCACGGCGCTCCACACCCATCTTGGAGCAGTTTTTGAAAAAAATTCTATGGTAAACTTTATCCGAATGAGGGGGCTTTCATGGCCCTTTAGGTACCACTTTAGAATAATGGTCCATTAGTTAACTGATATATTTACTAAAATTAATTATCAATAATCTTGTAAACCATTTATTATACATAGTTCAACATTAACTAATGCATTATTAAAGTTGTGCTTGTTAACGTAAATGCACTGTGAGTTAGCATGAACTAACATGAACTGAAGCTGTTTAACTTAAACAACATTGACGTTAACAAAGATTACTAACTAACGTTGACGAAAACTAATAGATACAGTAATAAATCGTCACCTTAGAATTAAGGAGGTTCTATCTGACATTTTTGTCAATTTAGTTATTGACATATTCTTATTAATTGACAACTTATTTACATTATGGGATGTTGTTTTTATAAATTCTTTACATCTATGTTGATCCTTAAACAAGGTCCCAATCAGCCAATCAGAATTAAGGGATATGTTTACCGTTTATGTTAAGTTTAGGTTTATGGTTAGGGCTACAGTATGTATTTCCTCATGATTTTCATTGAACTGTTATTCCCCTGATTTTGGGAATAATTTCCAGTTATGGTTGGGATAAGGGATACAGGGAATTGGATTACATTTTTGAACAAAAACGACGTCCCAGGATCAACATAGATGTTAATCTAGGATTGTATTGCAAAATCACACCCACCAACGAAGTATATGAGCACTCCAAGATTCACCATGACTCATTTGTGTGTGCATGTGTGTGTGTGTGTGCGTGTCCAGGTTACCAGAATGACCGATATGAAGTCCGGGATGGTTGAATGTCACACGTCCTTCTTCTGGTTAATGACTTTGAGCCCCGAGGCCTCAGACGGGAGCCTGCAGACCTCCAGATTGATCTCCTTCAGGTGAGCCCTCCAGGAACCCCATCCAATCACATCAAATCACAGGCGCCAAGTGCTGCGGTGCCGTCCAATCACACTGATTGCTTTGGAAAGTCCTGGCCATCCCTTAAGCTAACAGTGCAATTACTGGAAGTGTCTCATAAAGGGAGGGATGGACGGATGAAGGTGATTAATTGAGGTGGGAGCTGTTTAAGGAAGAAGGAGATCTAGAAGAAGGGGAGAGACAAAGGTTTGAAGGGGGCGACAATCAGAGCGATCATGAGAAGAGAGTTCATTGAGGGGATCAGATGGAGTAATGGATGGAGAGGTGGAGGACAGGGATCAATCAGCTCCACGCCTCGTCTGAGAGAGATCGAAAAGGCGTTGAGGGGTGAAGTGACCGGTCCGTTAATAGCTGCTACCTGTGATAACAAAAAAGAAGCGGAAAATAAGCAATAAATCAAGGGTAATACTTTAAATTCAGGTTTATTCAGTTATTTGCAGTTTGTTGAACCTGCTATTGCAATGCTTTAATGTCCACATAAAATGTTTTGATGATAA
>CAIGQQ010006052.1:2148333-2167795 GCA_903798035.1 Danio albolineatus | reverse complement strand
ATAAATAATAATAGTAATAATAATAAATAGATAAATAATAATAGTAATAATAATAATTATAATAATAATAATATTAATAATTATAATAATATTTATTTTATTACTTTATGTACTTTATCTAGTAATTATTATTAGTAGTAGTAGTAGTAGTAGTATTTATTTATTTATTTATTTATTTAGTTAGTTAGTTAGTTAGTTAGTTAGTTAGTTAGTTAGTTAGTTCTTCCTATGTTCACGTGGGTTTCCTTCAGGTGCTCCGGTTTTCCCCACAGTCCAAAGACATCCTGTATAGGTGAATATGGTAAGCTAAATTGTCCGTAGTGTATGTGTGTAAATGAGTGTGTATGGGTGTTTCCCAGTGTTGGGTTGCGTAAAACATGTGCTGGATAAGTTGGTGGTTCATTCCGCTGTGGCGACCCCAGATTAATAAAGGGACTAATCCGAAAATAAAATGAATAAATGAATGAATGAATGAATGCAGAGAAACAACATTTGCTGGAGGCCTTTACTAAGGGTATTATTCTCAGTCTGGGTTAAAGCACTCTGTAATAATACTGAAGGTAATTATTTCTTTTTTTATGAGAGAGAAGAAAATACATCATCAGTTTGTGGAGCCTCACATGATGGATCAAATACAATTAAGGCAATTAACTTCATCTAGCACAACCGGAATTAGCTTTTCTTATTCTATACAGTAATTAGCATGTTGATGAAAAGAATTTCAGACCTTAACAAAGAAGAAACGTGCGTTTGTGTGTTTGTGCGTGCGTGTGTGTGTGTGATATATATGCAAAATGTCTTTAGAACAATTGCTTTTAAATTGTGGTACATTGTGGCTTTTAGCAGATAATGATTTTAACAAAAGACCTTGTCCGATTCTGATAATAATACCGATACTCACATATTTAAATCACATGCAGTACTACAGCACTAGCTAATTGTTATTGGGGGTGTTTCTTTGTTAAACTTGTTTTACTGAACATGGTGATTTTGCAATATGTAAAGTATAAATAAATATTAAATTGTTTACTTTTGTAAAATTAAACATAAAGAAAAAAAATGAATACAATCTGTTCAACTTGTGAAGTATTTAATAATTTTGCTCTATGAAAAACACTTGATTATTCAAAAAGACGTGCAGCTCTTCTGCTCAGTGTAATTAATAGTACTTCACTAGCTGTCGGTTTCATATTATTGCGGATATATGCCATTAGCTTTAAAACTAAATACAATATCGGCATTATACATATTTACATTATACATATTTACATTCAATTTTATTTTATTTAAACAACAATTTTTTAGTCACTTGATTTTTATTTCATGTAATAATAGATTTCTAATCATTAATTTCATAAAATTTCGCTAAAAAAATATTTTATATGATTTTAGAACTTTTCTATGTAAATCACAATTTTGACAATCACTATTATTTAAACATGTTAAATAAATATACAGAACATTACCTGCTTCGTTTTACTTTTAGTTGCCAGTAGGCATGGGCCGGTTCCGACCGTATGATAACCTTGGATAAAAATATCACGGTTTCATGGTATCACGGTATTGTGATTACTGCTCTAAAATATATTCTATTTAAATGTCTGGATTAAAAAAATAAAAAATAAAAAAATACAAAATAAACTTTTTCCACCTTTGAACACAATATATTTTATTTTTTGAAGGATTTATAATATTTTGGAGCAGTAAACATGTCAGGCTAAATAATTACAATGAATCATTGACTTCTGCTTGCTTCGTTAGTTCAAAAACACAGATTTCTTAACACTTTAAAATGACATCTCTGGCTATATTTTTTTTTCTGCTGGAGATACTGTTGTCCTAAAAAACAAACAAAAAAATCGTACTCATACATATGGTATAAAAAACATTTTGGTGGTTTTAAAAAAAATGACTTCCAAAGCACGGTATAACTTGAAAATGGTTATCGTCTCATGCCTAGTTGCCGGTAATAACCCTATTCAACTGTCATAACAGCAAAACTACAGAAAACAAAATAACATCCAGTTAATTTAACATAAACTCAGCATAACTTAAAGTTTACTTCGAATTTTTTTCTTGTTTCTTGTCCAAATATCTAAAAATTCTTAAATCAAGAAACTTTTTTAGACACGCAAACATGTTTTGTTTTAAGAAATAACATGTCAAAATGAAGTGCCCCAGTCTACCAGTGGGGTAAGCAAAATAATCTTGTTTTTCCTTTTGGAGTAAGTGATTTTGCTTGTTTTGAGGAAAAACACATCATTTTGGCATATTATTTCTGAAAACAAGACAATATCTTTAGCGCGTCTTTAGTATATCTTTAGTAAGAAAAGCATTTTTTGCAGTGTTCCTTCTAAATTTCAAATAAATACACACATCCACATTCCAAAGCAAGTTTTGTTAGTCTGCAAGAACCGGAAGCTGCAATTGTTTTTTTGTTTATAAAGCTTCTTGGTTTTCCTACAGAAACGGTGCAGTATTATAAGTTTGACACCCAGTGGTTGAACTAAGTATTGCAATCCTGAAAACGCAAGCGCAGGTTGCAAGCTGAGGTTTTTGTTCTAACCAACACCTCAAATTGATACATTAGAAACAGTTTTATTTCTTGCACCTGAACAACAGAAAACTTTGACAATGATCACCTCAGGTACACATCATGTGCTTTATTCAGTGTTAATTGCTAACAATGTGAGTTGGAATGCCTTTTTACATGACATTTATTGCCATACTACTGAAAGCTGCAGCAGACTCACCTCAGATCTTGAAAATAAAATAAAACTGTAGAACTGTAGAACAGAACTGTGACCCAAAACCAACACATATCAGTGATTCAGCATGTACATTTAATAATATTAAAGAGGTTTAATAAGTATTAATTAGATAATTAGATCAACCTTATCATTTCGTCTGGTGCAAACAGCCAAATTGATTATCACTGCAAATCTCCTCATGTAGCGTGTTTTTAGGACACAGGTTTACAATGTAACCTGCTCACCTAATGTTTACATTTGCAATGTTTAAATTATTTGCTAATTAATAACATTATGTGGAACTCTGAATCTGCGTCTCATTTTGGAGTCTGCTACTGTCCACCAGAGGTCGCATTTTGGTCACAGACGCATGTTTTGCATGTGTTTTCTGCATGAATAAATGAAATATGCAGTTTTCCAACAAGGCAACCTGGGGTGCTTATATATAACTGGCTAGACTGACATTGGGCAGGTTAAAATATTTAAAACAAAGACAGCCATTCCAGCACGTAACAGACATTTTTTAAAGTAGAATATCTGACTTTAGCATTGCTTTTCAAATAAACAAGAACGTTCACTTAGCATGTTTCTTAAACATCTGCAAACATATAATGGTATTTTTATGCTTAAGAAGAGTCAAAAATTTACACACAGCACCTTTAAATGAGAAAACAGTGGGTGTGGCTTGTTTTGTTTTTTTCTACTGCGTGCTGATTGGATGAAGTAAAGTAGGCGTTTCATTCAGAAAAATCAGGAAAAGGGTTTCAGGAGAGTTACCTCCTAACTATTTCTGTTTGTTGTAAAAACTGACAGTTTGAGACAGTTTGAGGGGCGTGGTTAAGTATGCTAGCCACGCCCCAATATCTCAGACAGACATAATCTGAGAATTTAACTGAAAACAAACATGAAGTGCATTTTCAGATTTTAATCTTAGATTACAAGGGCAAGCTTTTTTTTCTTTCTCAATAACATGCACAGATGAATTGATCACCACAACACTAGCAATGTAAGCTATTTAAATCAATATGGTTCGTTTTGATTTCATTCATCCTTTAAAGACTCTCCGCAGCCCTCCAGTGCTTCTAGAAACACCTTTTCCCCATCAGCGTTGCGCGGATGCTCATCCGAGGTCCTCCATGAAGCTGCTGCTGCTTCTTCTCGAGATCTGCTCCATGTCACAGAGAGATTAAACCCGTCTGTGAGTCCAGAGGCTCAGGGTTATGACTTCACATACTGTATGCCCTTTACTGGCTCTTCTGCAGCATTAATAACAGGGAGCGAGCGCTGGATCTGCAGATGCTTTCCGCTGGAGTCTGGTGTCACTGATAATAAGGCCCTCTGGGAGCTCCGTACAGTAGCAGGGCCTGCAAACTGTCGGCATATGAAAGAAGCTCCCACTCGCGGCCTACTTCGCAGATGAATACAAAAAAAAAAAAAAAAACACAGGAGGAGACGACTGAATTAGAATAGAGAAGTTCAGAGTCATTGATGCAAGACAAAAAGTGGAGTAATTGAGTTCAAGGTGAAGAAGTGCAGCGTTCAACTTTTTAACTGAAGAGATAGGAGTGTGTGCTCATCAGATGGTAATTCTTTTGAGTGTTTAGGAACGTTTCATGTACAATAAATGTGCTGAAAAGATTAGATTTGAAAAGAGTAGTTGGACAAAAGAAAGGATCAGTTGTTGTTAATTTATTCAGCTTCAGGGTATGTATAGTATAGTATGTAGATGACTTTTTTGTCTTCAGTAGAATATTAAGACAAGACATAGGCCACGTTTACACTAATATGCTTTCGTTTTAAAATGCATACATTTTGCTATAGTTACGTCTACCGTTCACACTATCATAGAGTTTTCGAGCCCCGAAAATGGAGCATTTTGGAAACGCTGAACAGGCCGTTTTTTATTTTAAAACGCTGCTGCTTTATGTCTGTGTGGATGGGGGAAAACGGAGACATCTGAAAATCTGATTGCGGCTTTTTCCTCAATATTAAGTAGCCTACACAAAGTTCAGTCGTGCATCCTTTGCTTGTAAGTTCAGACTTTGCAATATGGATATATGATATGGAAAACTAACTCCCGAGGACACATCGGGTAAATCAGGGTAGTTTATAACATCATTCGCATCATGCTGGCTATATATCTTAACAATAAAAGGAAAACATATGTCAATTTTCATTTTGATACTAACAACTTATCAGACATCAAAAATGTTGAGTTGTGTAGCTACATATTTATATGACCGTCATCTTCACTGTATGCATATTTAAAACAAAATGGAGTCTATAACACAACTGGCTCTTTTCATTTTCAATGAAAAATACGAAACATACCCTTTTCTTTGCTGAATATAAGTTTTAATAATCATTCAAGAGTTCGCCCTTAGATATGCTTAGCGTTTATAGCAGGTTTGGCATGCTGTCCCGGGAGAGAACCCTGAGCTCGGAGATATTTGAGCCCAAGGCTCCCGCCCAGTCAATAAGTATATAAGGGGATCTGAGATCAGATAGGTCTCGAAGGCTCCCCTTTTGAAAAGGGAGGAAAAAAGGAGGAGATGGGGTGGAAGGGGGGATTCTTCCAAAACGAAGATAGGGTAGTAGGGAAAAAACTGATCCATTTATAGTAAGCTTGGATCGCTCTGATTGGATTATTGCTGATTACAGATGATCAGCCAGACGTGCTTAGTCATATCACGTGCTCCTCTCGAAATTAGTTTGTGAAACTTCACATAATGGTCAAAGTAAAAGTATAACGTTCAACAAGTTTATACATTATTGGAAATAAAATCAAGCAGTCAAATGTGCAGAATCAGTGGACGTAGTTACATAAGTTAATATAATAATTTATCTTTATGCTCAGCCACAACATGTTACCTGAGAACAATAGATTCAAAAGACCAAAGTAGGTGAATATGTCATTACATGTAGACAACAAGCTGAATAAAATACATGTCAGACGTGCACAGCTCTTACCATGGGTTTTGTGCTCAAAGCACCTGCTGACCACCTGAAGCTCAGATGCGTGCATACACTGCAGCACATGCGAGAGTGTGTGTATGATCATGTGATGTGCGTTTTCAGCAGTGTAGTGTGGACAGAGAGCTGTTCAGAAGCTCTAGGTGAAACACAAGTATGGACGTGGATTGTTTTCACTCTAAAAAGCCATTTTAAAACTAAAACGTAGTAGTGTAAACGGGGCCACATTCATGAATATGGTGAAAAAGAAAAACGAAGTGATCATTAGTTCTCCAATTTTGTATTACTATTTTTTCGAATATTATGTTTAGATTAGGGATGCTCAAAATAACCGATTAACCCCTTAACTGATTAATGGTATCAGTTAAATGATTAAAAAAATGTTAGTTTATACAGTATATATATTTTGGCTGCATAAGGGGCTAATCACAGCGAACATGCTTTTTGCGTTGAGATGGGCATCTTTTGAATGGTTTACTAACAGCCGTGAGTGTTTTGTGCGCTGTGTATGTGCCCTGTGTGCCTCGTGTTTTTGCCGTTGCGCGCTGTATGCTCGAAGTTGAAATAAAAGTAAACCCTGAGCATACGGAAAACTTTTTATATTTTTAAACATGAAACTTCTTAAATGTTAATAGCGCTATAATGTATAAATAAAAAGGGCGACACGGTGACGCAGTAGGTAGTGCTGTCGCCTCACAGCAAGAAGGTTGCTGGTTCGAGCCTGGGTCAGCTGGGTCAGTAGGCATTTCTGTGTGGAGTTTGCATGTTCTCCCCGTATTCGCATGGGTTTCCTCCGGGTGCTCCGATTTCCCCCACAGTCCAAAGACATGCAGCACAGGTGAATTGGGTAAGCTGAAATTGTCCATAGTGTATGTGTGTGAATGAGAATGTAAGGATGTTTCCCAGTGATGGGTTGTGGCTGGAAGGGCATCCGCTGCATAAAACAAATGCTGGATAAGTTGGCGGTTCATTCCGCTGTGGTGACCCCAGATTAATAAAGGGACTAAGCTGAAAATGAATGAATGAATGTGTAAATAAAGCTGACATTGACAAAAAAAATAAAACATTGATGTTGACATTGACAAAAAAAAACACTGTTAAAAAATGATGTTGTTTTTATTTTCTTTGTGACTCATCTTACCCCAAAAAGTCAACATAAAGTCCTGAAACTTATTTCTTTTTTTAGTTTTATTTACCCAAACCCTAATTTTGTCCCTTGATTCCCGCTCATACACACTATAAACATGGCCACTGTCCCTCTTTCCACCTCAACTTCTGTAGTTATTGATCCACCAGACATAGCCACTCCAGTTTGGCCACCAGTGCAGCAAGGACAATTCCAATCACCATCTTACACTCCCACATACAACTCTGCTTTGAGTGGGATTACAGGGCTAGAGAAAAGCGGAGCCTTGCAGTGGTTAGACGTTTGAACAGTAGTGCTGGCGGCCTGAGTTCGAATCCCACCTGGAACAGTTTTGAAATTAGATATTTTTTTCTTTTCTTTTCTGAAAGAGTGAACTAAACTTATTTTAGCTGCTCGTACCACCATTACACATGTATGAAAAATTTGGTATCTGATTTTGCATTTTAATACTTGTGTAATATTTTGCCTATTTAAATTTGACTATATTTTTTAATTTAATAAATGCAGTCTTGGTGAGAACAAGAAACGCATTAAAATGTATATTCAATTAATTCATTATTTCATATATTTGACTATTAATAATTGTCTCTATCAGTTGTGTTTTCTTTCACAAAAAAAGTTCCACACACACACACTGCCGTTGCATCCATACTGTGAGTTTTCTCTGAGTGAATGCAGTGATCAGGTGTTTGCACAGAGATGATTCACCTTGTTGGTTGAGGTGGGTGTTTGAACAGGGCAAAGGCTCTCGAGGACACGCTGGATATTCTGGGGTTCATTAACACTGTTGCAGGTATCGAGCTGAACAAACCTGAACGTCTCTCCAGGCTGGATTCAGTAGGCTAGAGGTCATGAGGAACCAGGAAAACACTGCTGTGTGGAAAAACTACTGTACGTTTGGCCTTTAAGCATAGTTCACTTAGGAAGAAAAATTATTTTCGACTGTGGAATATACACAAAAGATGCATTTTTGGATAGTTTGGAATAGTTTAGCCATTTTTGGTATAATTAATATAAAGTAAATGAGGTCTGGGGTGATCTTCTTTTGTATTGTAATAATATTATATTTTTGTATTATAATAATATTTTTATATTTTTTATTTTTGTAATTAAAAATAGAGCTGCAAGTTAGTGGCTGTCTGCAGTGCACAGCTACAACTCAGGACACTGTCCATATTTCTGCCATGCCACAGAGTGCCATCTGAATAATTTTATTTTAGATAACATGCGAATGTGCTTGTCCGGTGTGTGTTACTTCCAACTGTCATGTGCGCACTGCGCATCCGCTGTGTGACCCCCTTAAGGATGAAGTATGCTTTAACTTTGTGGATCAGTGACTGCTGGATGCCAAAATTATCCGCACAAAAGCTAGAAAGCTTTATGAACCTTTTGCTGACAAATGTTTGTGCCTGACAACAGGTTTTGATCTTTGGTTTCATTCTATAATATTGGACTTATTGAGAATGTTTGAGACTTTTGAGAAACTTTGAGAGTGTTTAAATGAGAGAAAAGTGTGAAAATGTTAATGTCTGTCTGAGAAAATTGTATAAAAAGTGTAGTGAGGGGTTTACAGCCTTAAAACATCTAGAATAATTGTAAAATAAAAATAAAGCTGGCTACTTTTTGCCTATTGCGGGTTATTTTAAGTACGTAATTCGTAAATAACAAGGGACCACTGTACATCATATTTTATTAGATATTTTTCAAGATACTAGTTTTACTAGCTTAAAGTGCAATTTAAAAACTTAACTAGGTTAATTAGGCAAGTTAGGGTAATTAGGAAAGTCATTGTATACATGTTCTGTAGACAATTAAAATATTGCTCAGTAATAGGGTCTAATATTATTAACCTTAAAATGTTTTTTAAAAATGCTTTTATTTTAGCCAAAATAAAAAAATTAAATAAAACTTTCCCCAGAAGAAAAAAAAATATGATAGAAAATACTGTGAAAAACTCCCTGCTTTGTTTAACAGGAGGGCGAATAATTCTGACATCAACTGTACAATTCTTTAATCTGTCATTGCTGTTGTGGTTGGATTGGATTGGAATCTCTTAATTGCAAACACAACCAAAAAAAAACACACTCAAGCATAAAACTTGACACAGGACAGATTAAAAGCATTAGAGAACAACAAGAGAAACAACCAAACAACCAAAGAAATTCATATATGCAAAGAAACCACAACTAATTAGTTTACAAATGAAGTTATGTGTAATAACACAGGGGAAAAAAGTATTGAACACATGAAAAAGGGAGGTGTAAAAAGGCAGTTAAAAGCCCAGACAGCAGCTGACATCTCTCAGTAGTTATTCAGCAATTCTCTGCTCTTTGTCATTGTAAATTAATAGTAGCTCTTTCAGTCTAACATCTACATTATCAGGATGATGTAGATGAAACTAGAGTGGACATTTCAGCAAGACGATGATCTAAAACACAGCCAATGAAACTCTCAAATGCTTTCAGAGAAAGAAAATCAAGGTGTAGAATGGCCCAGCCAATCACCTGACTCAAATCCAATATAAAATACAAAATAAAGATCGGGACCCACAAAACCATCAAGGTTTTTACACTGTTGAAGTCTATGGAAAAAAAAAACACATCTGAGCAATGCACGTGACTTCATTCTCCATATGAGAGTCGTCTTTAAGCTGCCATCACCAGAAAAAGCCTTTTATATGAAGTATTAAATTAAATTTCAGTAGTAAAGTAATTTCTCCTTGTGTCGTTTCATTGTTATTACACAAAACTCATTTTTCAGATTTTTGTTTTTGTTTTATGTTATTTTTATGTTTGTATTGTTTGGATTTTTACCAAAATCTGGTTCAATCCCATGTCAACAACTCCTTTAATAATATTTCCCAGGAAAAAAAAACATAATGTGTTCAATACTTTCCCCGCTGTATCTGTTTTCAAATGTTTTCATTTTCAGTTTCCCCAAAACACAATTATGAATGGCATACATACATAAGAAGTTATCCGATTTTAGTTGAAAACAGCAGTAAACACCCCTTTAGATGGACAATTTATTTGTTTCTACACCAGTTGATCAGGATATGTCCTTATGGCACATCTTTACCGACAGTAATACACAGTGTCATTGGCCAAACCTCCTTAAGCTCCAGGTTCAAAAATGTTGACCATCGCGTTAACTTCTATCTTGGTTTTCAGCTCCTCAAAACACACTTATGAATGGCGAACATACATAAGAAGTTACCCGATTTTAGTTGAAAACAGCAGTATATACCCCTTTAGATGGACAATTTATTTGTTTCTACACCAGTTGACCCTTCTGGCACATCCTTACCAACAGTAATACACAGTGTCTTGGCCAAACCTCCTTAAGCTCCAGGTTAAAAATGTTAACCGTCGAGTTTACTTCTCTCGTTGTTTAGCCAGTATTGAGGCATCTCCTGTGCGTGTGAGTGCATACTCACCCTGTATTTAAGAACAGAGTTGGGAGACTTACTCAGTGAATAGTGATTGTCCTATAATACTAGGTTTGTCAGGAAATCAGCAGGGAGCTTGGCCACAGTGGTCGCACTACTGCCAGGACCGGCTGTTTCCTTTTGTGCGAATGAAAAAAAAATTGATTTCCCCCCGCCCCGATTCTGCACAAACCTAGTGACAAAAGTGATGTGTGAATGAAAATAAATGCGTCTTTTACACCTAATAATTGTTCCAAAAGAAACATGCTTTAACACACAATTCATCATGAGGACCTGGCAAGAAAATCTGTATGCTCGTAGTGAACATCACCCGATTTCTAACAAACACTGAATAATTCATGCTAGAACTCACTGTGTCTTCACAGCAGAACAGACGCCACGGTCTGAATTTCTCTTTGAAGATTTCGCGAATGTCCACTTCCTCACTATGACCTCCATGCATTGGCTGTTTTTTTTATTTTATTTTTTTATTTTTTTTGACTGTACAATAACTTTCCGACAGAGTCTCGAATTAAAAAACTGGAGTGGTCATTAACAGTCAATGAGAGAAAAACCCTGGAGCTTTGTAAAGGAACAGCTTGATGATTCAATCTGTCCGAGCTCTGACTATAAACTCATCCAATTAGCCAGACAGGAGACAGCTTTGACCCTCATGTTCACTGACTTTCTGGGGTGAAAACATCTCTTTGGCTGACGTTTCGCCTAGGCAAGCCTACCACTGAAGAATGCAGGCCTTGGAGCAAAAGTGAAAAGGGCCAATTACAAAACCTTGAGGTACTCCACAAAGTCGCCTTTGAGTTAACAGAGAAGAAGGTCTGGATACAAGTTTGACCTCGTGTTTACCACTGGGGCACTTTAAACTGAAAGTTTAGTTTTAAAAATAGGACAAACACAGAAAAATTGATGTAGTGATAAAGTGGAGCTTTCTCCCCACTGAGGCCCCGTTTACACTAGTGCGTTTTAGCTTTAAAATGGCGTTTTAGCATGAAAACGATCCGCGTCCACACTAGCGTTTCATCCAGCGTCTCTCAACAGATGTCCCTCCACACTACGCCACCAGAAACGTATATCACGTGACCATTCCCACACTCTGGGCATGCGCATTCGAGTATAAACAAGAAGCACGTGTCTCGCTCAGCATTTGATTATTGTTAGTCAACAAACGCTGGTTGAACGATGAACGCGATGGCAAAGAAAGCAAGAGAGGTCTTTTTGAGGACAGAAGACGAGGTTGAGTTGTTACTTAAAACATCCATGGCTATCGAAAATACAGTGTTTACAGTGAAGGCTGGTCTGTCGTCTGCCGGCGGCGTTGTAGCCATGTGCGCTTGACGAATAAAGGAAGGTTACGCAATGACCAAAAAGCCCCAATCACGTCGCGGATCTCAGCAGCCACGCATCTGTTTTCAAAGGTCTCCGGTTTCCTCCATCCACACTGAGACGGAGCAGCAGCGTTTTAGAATGAAAACGGCCTCTCCAGCGTTTCCAAAACGCTCCGTTTTCGTGGCTTAAAAACTCCAGCGTAGTGTGGACGGATGGTATAACCGTAGCAAAACTTATGGATTTTAAAACGAAAATGCACAAGTGTAAACGGGGCTTGAGTGAGTTGTTGTCTGTGTTGATCGTCTGTTTATTTGTTTGTGAAGTCTTTTGATGTCATTGCCGGACGCAGCGGCACAACATGGCGGGAATAGGTGAAAACATTGTGGTGCGTCTGACGGGGAAAAAAATGTGTTTATTATGTGTTTCAAGAGTTCACACTTGTCTGATGATTGATTATAAAGCTTTTTTGGCATGCTGTCCCGCCCGGGAGAGAGCCCTGAGCTCATAAGATCCTCGAGCCCAGGGCTCCCTCCCGTTTGCAAGGCAAGAGGGGAGTTTGAGCTCAGGTAGATCTTGAGAACTCCCCTGCTGTAGTAGCTAAAGAACAGATAGTGATTGCTCTTAAGAGATAACTACTTATTTGGAATATGTCTATGGTGCCAATTTAGATTAGTCAATTAACTTAAGTTGCATGTTTTTGGACGATGGGACGAAACCGGGGAACCTGGGGGAAACCCATGTGAGCACCGGGAGAACGTATAAACTCCACACAGAAACGTTGGCTGGCTTGGAAAAGACTAGACCCAGTGACATTCTTGCTGTGAGGCAATAGTGCTAACCACTGGGCCACTGTGCCACCCATCTAGGAAAGAAGGAGGAGTGGGGGTGGAAGGGGATCACTATTCTATTGTTTCATGAAAAAAAGAAATGCTAAAGCAGGAGAGGCATTCAGCCCTAAGATTCACCTCAATTTTGCTATTTAAATTGTCCTGTAATTCATTTGGCGAATCCTGCTTTCAATTACGTAGGAGGTGAGTTGCTTAAAGACTCCGATTAAACTGATGTTGATACACAGATGTCGGGGCTGCCGTGCTAATTGACAGCTAACTGATGTGGGTTAGAGGTGTAGTTAGACACAAAAGAGTTTTGGGGTATCCTCTTGTCCTTTAGGGCCGATCGTTTTCTTTTGCTCTTTCTTTGTTCTCACATCTCGACACACAAACACACACACACACACACACACACACACAGACTCTAAAAATCGCAGAGGGTCAAAGCTGAATTAGCACCACGAGCCAATTAGCCTCCTCCCACACTCTCTCCTTTACAGATGCTTCTTAAAGCAACACAGAGGCTTCTAATTAAACTCTGAAGAGTGTCTTGTGTTTGGCAGCGTATGTGTGTGTGTGTGTGTGTGTGTGTGTGTTTGCGAGTGGGCGTTGGAGCATTGCGAGCTTGTGAAAGAGCAAAATCCTAACATAAAAAGATAGAAAGCTCAAAAAAACACGCACCTTTCAATTGAAGGTCACGCTGGTTTAAATAATTGCAGTGCCCACACATCACCTCCACACCTCACACCTCAACATCCGTCTAATTGATCCGGCAATTATTCCTAATAACGCTGGAAAATACTTCAAATTAAATTGTATTATACCTCCACGTTTCATTTTGTGTTCCGGTCTTGTGGTTTTTTTCCTCAAGTGTAGAAGGAACCGCTGAGAAACGGCTTTAAAAATAAGTTTGTAAAATGAACATGTATGGTTGAATCAACTCTGGTAAATCTAGGCTCTTTGTGTGCATCGATGGTTCCATGAAGAACCTAGAATATCTGAACTCTGTTTTACTTCAAAAAGCAATTACTGTAGATACTTTAACCCTTTAACTGCCTGATCTACCAAATGCTTGGCCATATTTTGACTGTTTTAAATAATGGTTTACACTACACAGCATTGTTGGTTTACAAAAAGTCAAACAAACATAATCCTGTTGCGCGACTACACTTGATTTTGGTTTTATTGTAAAGAAAAACAAACAAATGAACAACAAGAGAACATGTTAAATGAGAATCTGAAATATACTGGCATACTTCAAGAATTAAATCTGATTTACTATTCATTCATTCATTCATTTTCTTGTCGGCTTAGTCCCTTTATTAATCCGGGGTTGCCACAGCGGAATGAACCACCAACTTATCCAGCATGTTTTTCACGCAGCGGATGCCCTTCCAGCTGCAACCCATCTCTGGGGGAGATCCATACACACTCATTCACATTCATACACTACGAACAATTTAGCCTACCCAATTCACCTATACCACATGTCTTTGGACTTGTGGAGGAAACCGGAGCACCCGGAGGAAACCCATGCGACCACGACTGACCCAGCCGGGGCTCGAACCAGTGACCTTCTTGCTGTGAGGCGAATGTGCTACTCACTACGCCACCGTGGCGCCCATGATTTACTATTCAAAAATGTTTTATTTTGTATGTATTTTTTTATATAAATTGGTCTTACATTTCATACTTTTGATTATTCATAGTATACCATTTACTCTTCCTTATGTGGTTTTAAAACTGAGTTTCTTTCTTCCTGCTGCCACCCATTGACTTCTATTGTAGGAATATAAATACTATGGAAATCAATGGGTGCCATCTAAGACCATTCTTTGAAATATCTTCTTTTGTCTTCAACAGAAGAAAGAAACTCAAATAGGTTTTGAAGACGTGAAGGGGGATTAAAGGATGACAGAATTTAAATTATTGGATGAACTATCACTTTAAATTGTTATGTTTTTAATTGTCACACTAGTCTACTTCAATTTCCCTTTAAAGCAGTGGTCTCAAACTCTATTACCAGAGGGCCACTGCTCTGCATAGTTTAGCTCCAACCACCTTCAACTCACACCTGCTGAATAGTCTCTAGTAGTCTTGAACACCTTGATTAGTTGAATCAGCTGTGTTTGATTAGTGTTGCAGCAAAACTGTGCAGAGCTGCGGCCCTCCAGTAATCGAGTTTGAGACCTATGCTTTAAAGCAGGGGTGCCCAAACTCAGCCCTGAAGGGCCGGTGTCCTTCAGATTTTAGCTCCAACTTGCCTCATCACAACACTTCTAGAAAGCCTAGTAAGAGCTTCATAAGATAGCCCAGGTGTGTCTTATTGCAGTTGAAACTAAACTTTGCAGGACACTGGACCTCCAGGACCGAGTTTGGGCACCCCTGCTTTAAAGCATCAGTCACCAATCTCGGTCCTGGAGGGCTGGTGTCCCTGCAGGGTTTAGCTCCAACTTGCCTCAACACACCTACCTGCATGTTTCAAGCTTACCTAGGAAGACCTTGATTAGCTTGTTCAGGTGTGTTTGATTAGGGTTTGAGCTAAAATCTGCAGGACACCGGCCCTCCAGGAACAAGTTTGGTGACTCCTGCTTTAAAGAGCCCATATTATACATTGAAAAGGGTCATATTTTGGTTTTGGGGGTCTCCAACAGCAGGCTGATCTGATTGCATGGTCAAAAAACACTTTCATTGTCTTATAATATGCATTTATTTTTACCTCATTATCCCAGCGACTCCTGTATGAATTGTTCAGGGATTCATTTGTTCCAAAACCCCTCCTTAGCGCGATGCTAAACTGCGCTGATTGGACCGATGACCCAGTCTGTTGTGATTGGTCGACAGCGCTCAGCGCGTGATAATGCCCACCACGGCTTATCAACATTGAAGTAGTCATAGCGTGTGGGTGAGCTAATCTGCTAACACTCGTTTTTATCGGGAGTCGCCCGTATTTCAGACCCCTCACCCCCGAAACTAACCCCCGATCTCCCAGCATATTACTCTATTCTTAACCAGAAGTAAAAACAGCGACATACATTCAGTATTAGTGCACACAGCGGTAAAAGCTAAACTATTATAAAACAGCACGACCGCACGTGTGTAGCAGAGCTCATGGTGGCCATAGCAACGACAAACAGCAGAGGAACACGCTCAAACGCATTTTAATCCGTAAACACAGCAGCACGTGTCGCGTTTACAACGTGCTTTTAGACGCGATATGAGAATACAAGTTAACCAGAGACACTACAAGTGGTTAAAAGTTACAAAACACAGTTAAATGCATCATTTACAAGCTAGAGAAAACAATGAGGCGACCGTTTTAATCGCACTTACTCACACTTGCTGGATAGCAGGCCAGGGAAATGTCCTGGTGCTCCGAATCCTCCGTTGTCAGCACTCCTCGGAGGGGGAACAGCACATGGCTGGGTTTAATGCTGAGGTATTTCCGCTGTTGTTTGTGGGTGGGGTTGGGGATTTCGAATCTGCGCGCGCATAAATGGGCGGGGCTTTATGTTTCGTGTTCACGTCATGCCGAAACGGCTAAAGACTCGTAAGCATGGCGACTCGTTTGAGGAACTATGAGTCGACTCTTTTATAAATGAATCAATAGTTTTAAACACTGTGCACTTTCAGATTTAAGCCTTAGCTGGACATTTTACTTCACTTAGAGCTGTGTGACACACTGCATACAAGCTCATTTTCAAAAACCCATAATAGGGGCTCTTTAAAGGCTTTTGTTTTAGTACAACATGGCAAAACGTCACACTAGTTTTCTCAATCAAAAATGTCCAGTTGAAAGTAGCAAAAAAAAAACTGAATCTAGTATTTGGATATAAAACTAGCAATTTATAAGTCCATTTTTATCAGTCCAGTCATATTTGACCAGCAAGTGCCATTGAGGTTTTCAACAGAACACCAAGGCAACCATAAGTAAACACTCCTAATATTGTCTTTTCAAAGACACTTTGAGGGCAAAATGGAATTATGTTTTAAAGTATTACCCCAGCGACTGCTCATATTCATGTACATGACAATATCAACTCTCCTTAGAGCACAGTCAAAGGGAAAGAACGCCACTCACACACCTGCTCGAGATTTTGATCCATTTCCTGATAGATAGAAAAAGCAGATGAATGTGTAATCAGCATTCGGCGTTTCTGTGGCTGTAGTCTGCTATTGTTTCAGTGCTGTTGTTTTTTTTTATTATTGTGGACCTCCAGTGCTGGTTTTGAGAGCTCTTTCACAGGGACTACCCGAGCCATCTGTGCTTTTGTGTGTGCTTGTGTGTGTTCACTGCACAGACTTTGCTTATTTACCATTCTGTCCATGTACTCCCAACACATACTCTATCTTTCTCTCTCGCACCTCTTTTTGCTCTTGCATTTGAGCATCTCTGCATCTGAGTGATGGCTTCATTCTTCTAGCTCTTCTCTCTCTCTCTCTCTCTCTCTCTCTCTCAATTCAATTCAATAGTTGCTTTATTGGCATGACAAATTGTACAAATGTATTGCCAAAGCAGTTATAAAGTTTACATAAAAAAAATAAAAGAACATACATATGTAATAAAAAAACACAGTAAACACAGTAAATAGTAGAAGTAAATAAATAATAATAATAATTGCTTTTAAAAGGTTTACATTAAAAAGAACATACATGTATATTTGAAAAAATGTATAAGAAAAATAATAATCAATATAAATAATAAAGTAAAGAAAATAATAATCATTAAATTAAAATACAAATTAAAATAATTGTGAATCAGAATAAACTGTACTTTTAACAATCAACATTTTAGGATAAAACTGTAATAATAACTAATGAAAATCAGTATATTTACAATGATTCATTTAATTTGTGATTGTCTTTCTCTCTCTTCAAAAAGAAGAGCTTTATTGGCATGACTTACATAGACAATAAAAAAAAGTAGAGTAAATATACACTTTATTAGGTACACCTGTCCAACTGCTCTTTAACAAAAAAAAATTGCTAATCAGCCAATCATATGGCAGCAAACCCAAAGCATTTAGACCGTTTCAAGGCGATCCGCTGCAGTTCAAACCAAGCATCAAAATGGGGAAGAAAGGTGATTTAAGTGACTTTGAATGTAGCATGGTTGTTGGTGCCAGACGGGCTGGTCTGAGTATTTCAGAAATACTCGCTGGGCTAAACTATTGTTAACAGAGAATGGTCTGAAAAAGAGAAAGTATCCAGTGAGCGGCAGTTCTGTGGGCGTAAATGCCTTGTTGATGCCGGAGGTCAGAGGAGAATGGCCAGACTGGTTTGAGCTGATAGACAGGCAACAACAACTCAAATAACCACTTGTTACAGCCGAGGTATGCAGAAGAGCATCTCTGAATGCACAACATGACAAACCTTTAGGCGGATGGGCTACAGCAGCAGAAAAAAGTTGCCTGGTCTGATGAGTCTCGATTTCTGCTGCAACATTAGGATATAGGGTCAGAATTTGCCATCAACAACATGAAAGCACGGATCCATCCTCCCTTGTATCATTGGTTCAGGCTGCTGGTGGTGTAATGGTGCGGGGAATATTTTCTTGGCACACTTTGGACCCATTAGTACCAATCCTGTCAATGCCACAGCCTACCTGTGTATTGTTGCTGACCATGCCCATGCCTTTATAACCACAGTGTACCCTTCTTATGACAATTTCCAGAAGGATAACGCGTCAAATCATCTCAGACAATGAGTTCACTGTAGTCAAATGGCCTCCACAGTCACCAGAGCTCAATCCAATAGAGCACCTTTGGGATGTGGTGGAACAGGAGATTCGCATCATGGATGTGCAGCCGACAAATCTGCAGCAAGCGCTGGTCTTTGGGGAAAACCGGAGCACCCGGAGGAAATCCACGCCAACACGGGGAAAATAATGCAAACTCCACACAGAAATGACATCTGACCCAGAAGGGGCTCGAACCAGCAACCTTATTGCTGTGAGGTGACAGTGCTACCCACCGTGACACCACTTTGAAGTCATATTTATTTTAATATATGTAAAAATCATTCTGTATACATAAACAGCTCGTTTTTATTATCTAATCTTCATCAGTTTTCATTTCTCTTAGAAGATATTTTAGAATGTAAAAACTGAAAGAAAGCTGATATTTAATATAAAACTATAGCCGAGTATTGCCTCTGAACAGGATTCAGTATAAAAAAGTCACATGATTTCAGCCCCGATGATTGATTCAGTGAAGCAGAATATTCTCCATGCTATAGTTGTCTTAATAATAGATGAACATGATAAGAGTCTGTCGTCAGTTTACACTAAACACTGCTTCATTTAGTCACAGGAATTCCTGGAAATGCCCCAAGCAATAAAGCCTGGCTGAGCTCCAGCCGTTCTCCTCTGCATGTGTGTGTTAGATGGCAGCTCTGAGGGGGTTATCCTGGGCTTTATGGTCTCGCCTGGCCACCGTACAGTCACAGGAAGTGCTGGGTTTATTGACTGGCTACGTTCATATATTTAAAATCAGCTTGACAGTTTAAACTAAACTGAATGGATCAAATAATCAACAGTGTTTTCATTTGGTCATTTTTATTTTTTCCGAAGGTGGCGCGAGGTACTTGGCAATGCAAACGTTCTGCAATGAGTCTGAATTAATCAGTCATGTTTAATTCAGTTAAGATAAGTTACATACTGTGTCGGTGAAGGAAACAGTGTCGGTGATGGTGGTAATGCCATGTTTTTCATTTAGTCAGTCATTTATTCATTCATTCATTTTCTTTTCGGCTTAATCCCTGTATTAATCTGGGGTCGCCACAACAGAATGAACTGTCAACTTATCCAGCATATGTTTTACGCAGCGGATGCCCTTCTAGCTGCAACCCATTTATTGGGTTCCAGTTGCCCCTTCATTTATTCATTTATTTTTTTTATTTATAAGAGAAAAGTATTGAATAATTAGATTTATTTTATTTGTAAGTTGTTTAATATTACTTAATTTGTTTGTACTAAAAATGTGTCTTATTT
>CAIGQQ010006052.1:2135640-2147260 GCA_903798035.1 Danio albolineatus | reverse complement strand
ACAAAGATCCAGGCTGAGCTGATGCGGAGCGATAGCGGAGCACAGGAAGGAGTTCAGGAGAGTTCGTAGGAAGGCTTGGGTGATCGTGTCCATGTGTGGATGTGCGATACTCGACGGTGAAAGTGAAGATGAAGGGAGCTTATATGGGTGAGGCTAGATTGGCAACAGGTGGTAATCAGTACTCAAAGGATTGTGCACGGCTGGAGGATTCTAGGTGAATGAGAAGGAGAGTGACGGACTGGGGACGTGACAGTACCCCCCCCTCCACGGGTGACTCCTGGCACCCAAGAACGACGGCGGGGACGGCCACGACTCTCTTAGGACCGAATCCTTCCCCTTCTACCGGCCGTTCCGCCGCCGAGAGCCAAGGATGTCAGGTGGCCCTGGAGGGGGAGGCATCCGGAGATCTGTGAAGGGAGAAGGAACAGGGTCAGTGAGAGGTTTGAAAAAGGAAACAGAGTGAAATTAATGTGGACTGGAAGGATGTGAGGAACTGGCAGGGTCAAGAGCCGGCCTGGCGCCGGCAGGGCAAGGAGCCAGGCTGGGACCGGTACTGGCGGGCGCACTGCGGCTGGAGCCGACACTGGTGGCCGCACTGGGGCTGGAGCCGACACTGGTGGCCGCACTGGGGCTGGAGCCGACACAGGCGGGCACACTGGGGCTGGAGCCGACCTTGGCGGGCGCACTGGGGCTGGAGCCGACCTTGGTGGGCGCACTGGGACTGGAGCCGACCTTGGCGGGCGCACTGGGGCTGGAGCCGACCTTGGCGGGGCAGCCCTTTTGCTCCGTCTTCCATCCATCGGTCGGGTTGGCAGCTTGAGGGGAGTTAGTCCACCGGTCAGAGGAGATGAGGATGGGCTGGCAGGTTTACCCGCGAGCCTGTAGCTATTCACAGCTAGGCTGCGTGGTAAACCGCCGTGACTGGGAGGTGAGGCCTTCGATATCGGTGGGGGGTGAATGTGGTCCCCACACTCAGGACCCCAAGACAGTACCTCTCCAGAGCCCCAGTCAATTACGGGACGGTGCTGGATGAGCCACGGACGACCCAGCACCACGTCCACATTGGCGTGAGGAAGGACGAATAGGGTGAGTTGCTCCTGATGGTGAGGGGAAGTGATGAGAGTCACCTCCTTAGTCCTCCGGGTGATGCGGCCATCGTCCAATGGTAAGTCCTGAATATTAGTAACCTCAAAGGTGGTTTCACAGTAGACGGAGGGAAGGCGGTGCTTGGCAAGGAAAGTGGACGAAATGAAGTTTCCGGAAGCCCCCGAGTCCACCAGCACATGTACGGGGAGAACACGGGAGCCAATGATTAGGGAAGCGGAGAGATGAGGCATAGGGGAAATTGCAGGGGTGATGGAGAAGGCACTCACCATTGGACGAGGAGGACGAGCTGAACAGACGGTGATCTGGTGGTTGGCTTCTCCACAATACAGGCATAGCCGGCGCCGGATACGGCGCTGTCGTTCGGTTGCCGTGAGATGACGGGTGTCAGTGAGCATGGGCTCATCCTGACTCAGTAGAGGAGGTGGTGGTGGTGATGGTGAAGGTGTGTCGACTATCGGAGGCTCGTCGACCTGCATGGGCTCGTCGACCAGCATGGGCTCGTCGTGGCTTATAGGTGGAGAAGATTGTGGCTTGATAGAAGGAGGTCGGGGGTTGGAAGGTGAGACGGTACAGGCTGACAGATGCTGTGACACGGAGATGGTTTTCTTGATAAAGGTCTCTAGTTGAGCATTATCATCATAGATTCCCATATGTTTTCTCAACTCGGGACGTAAACCTCTTCGATAGGCAGCGAGGAGCGCCACCTGGTTCCAGCCACTGCTAGCTTCTAGCGTTCTAAATCGGAGGGTGTAATCATGGATTGATGAAGATTCTTGGCGGAGATTGATGATTTCATCGTGGACGGACATGGGGGTGAGAGTGGTTCCGAATACCTCCCGGAAGTGAGTTGTGAACGCCGTGAAGGATGACAGAACTGGGCTCTGAGAGGTCCACAAAGAATCTGCCCATTGCAGCGCCTTACCAGTTAACAAGGAGATGATGTACGAGACTTTGGATGCTTCGTTAGGGAATCGGGGAGAATTCGCCTCTATGTACAGGGTACATTGAAGCACGAAGCCACTGCAGGTACTGGGTTCGCCGCCATAGCATAGCGGATGTGCTAGCGGCGTGTTGACGATCGTGGGAAAGGTCGGTGCTGGGCTAGATGAGGTTTTCGGCTGACTAGAAGAAGTCATGGTGATTGGTTCGGCGAAAGGATCAGATTTTTCAGCGACAGACTCCATAAACAAGGTAAGTGGATACTTTACGGGTCGTTGAGCTGGAGCGTGGCTTACTTCCGGGTAGCTTGTGTCCGTTCACTGTTAGTATCTCTTGGTCGAGTATCCTGTCACGATCAGAGGAAGGAGAGGAAGGCAGATGTAGTAAACAGTATATTTATTACTGTAACATCAGAAACATACGTAGTATGTAAGGCAAAGGCAGTCTTTAGGAATGGGGATCCAGACAGGCGAGTAAGAGAGTCACTTCCCTGAGTGGAGGCTGAAGACAAAGATCCAGGCTGAGCTGATGCGGAGCGATAGCGGAGCACAGGAGGGAGTTCAGGAGAGTTCGTAGGAAGGCTTGGGTGATCGTGTCCATGTGTGGATGTGCGATACTCGACGGTGAAAGTGAAGATGAAGGGAGCTTATATGGGTGAGGCTAGATTGGCAACAGGTGGTAATCAGTACTCAAAGGATTGTGCACGGCTGGAGGATGGTCTAGGTGAATGAGAAGGAGAGTGACGGACTAGGGACGTGACAACTGTATTAAAAAGATCCATTTATTAACAGGTTCCTTATTTTGGGTGATTCACAGGTTTTTCAGCTTATTTATAGTTATGAATTGTATTATGGGACTTTAATATCTTCTCTGTCGATTTTTGATGTTAAAAATAAACTCTGTGGTTTAACAAAATGACATTTATTTATATTTTAGTAGTCTGAAATAATGCAAGAATTAAGTCCATAAAATGTTGTTTTAACGACAAGCGGCAGTGCGTCACGAGCTCACAAACGTATTTAAATTCGTAAACAAAGCAGCACGTGTCGCGTTTTCAACGTGGCTCTAGACGTGATATGAGAATATAAAGAGTTAACCAGATACAGTATAAGCGGTTATTTATAATTTGCAAGCCAGAGAAAACAAGAAGGAAACCATTTTAATTGCACTTACCTACACTTGTGAACTGGAGTAAGAAACTGGTCCATGAACTGTGTTCTGTAAAGTTCCTGTCAAGCTCTGACAAAGTCTCATGCATCAATAGTCTTTTCTGATCCTTCCTTTAACAACCGGCTGACAAATCCCCTGTTGTAAGCGTGCAGATTGCTGAAGCACTCGTCAGAAAAATCACAGGAACACAGCACAAGGCTGTGGCTATAATGCTGAGGTATCCTTGCAAAAATAAATTTCAACTACTGACTCTTCACTAGGCATTGGCCGGTATAAGATTCTGACGGTATGATAACCTTGGATAAAAATATCAGGGTTTCACGGTATGGCGGTATTGTGTTTACTGCTATAAAATATATTATTTTTAAATGTCTGGCTGAAAAACAAAAACTTTTTTCCCCTTTGAACACAATATATTTTATTTTGAGAAACATTTAAAGTATTTTGGAGCAGTAAACATGTCAGCCTAAATAATGAAAATGAATCATTGACTTCTGCTGTCTTCATTAGTTTCAAAAACACAGATTTCTTTACAATTTACAAGGCATCTTTGGATATCTTTTTTGCTGGAGATACTGTTGTCCTAAAAAACAAACAAACAAAAAAACATAAACAAAAAAAATCTTACACTTAGGAACGGTGTAAGAGAAAATTTTGGCAGTTTTAAAACCTTGACTTTTCCAAACCATCCCATGCCTACTCTTCACAGCCTCTTTGGGTAAGGAAAATAACACTAACTTTCCCTCACACTTCAGAGCACAGCTTCCTTGCGTCATGATTTAACCGGGATCTGCTACAGTGTTTGTCTTCCTCTTTTATTCTACAGTATTTGTGGGCGGGGTTTCAATTTTCCCAGGTCTGCGTGTGCAACAAATGGGCAGGGCTTAAGGTCCATGTTGCTGTCACGCCAGCACGGCTAAAGACTCGTTATCACAGCGATTCATTCGAACGACTATTAGTCGACTCTTTTATAGATGAATCAATAGTTTTCAACACAGCACACTTTCAGATTTAAGCCTCAGCTGGATATTTCACTTCACTTAGAGCTGTGTTACACACTGCATGGAAGGTCATTTTCAAAAACACATAATAGGGGCCCTTTAATATATACAAACGAAAATCTAAATGAGAGATTCGTTCGCTGCTCTTTAATCAGACTGTTTAAATTATATAGTGAAGAAAAGATTAATGAGATTTGATAGCTTGATTATGTTTCTTTATAATAGCTATTCATTTTAATATGCTGAACTTAAAACTATTTGCAGCTTTTTCTAATGTATTTATTCTATCCTTTTGTAAATAATAACAATAATAGTAATGATATTAAAAACCTATTACTGACCATTTCAACTGTTTATTTACCATGAAACAGCCCAGAGGAACGGATTTACTAATTTAGGAATCTTTTTTATTTATTTAGTTTTATTTTTTTGTGGGGGTGGTTCGGGGGTCCCTTATTTTCACATCCCAGTGTTGACAGGTATGATTGTTCAATGTGTGGAAAATAAGTTTTGACAGGCCAATGACACAAGCTTAGTTAGTAATTCCAGAATGTTTCCATTTAGACCAACCGTCCCATCAAGTCGCAACAAACAGGATGATTAAAAAGCAGAATTAATAGAAACAGCCACCTGGAGGTCTGTGTGTCAAGTAAACCCTTCACCCTCCGTGAAATTGAATTCTGAACTTGCGGAGAGCAAAGCAGAAAAGGCTCGAGGCGGTTTAAAATCTGTCTGGCAGTCGCTGGACCTCAGATCTAATGATATGCAGCCGCTTTCCTTTTTTTTTTGCCAACAGAGAGGATTTTAGAGCATTACTGCGGCGGCGGCAGCCACTCAGAGAGTTTCTTTAGTGAGAAGCAGAGAGTCTCCTGTGGAAATATTTCTCCTCACCTGCTTCAGAGAGTCATTATGTGCCCCCCACTGATGTACTGTAGGCCACGTTTCAGTCCTCGCTCAAACTCGAGTGCTTGTTTGAAATTGATCAATTTGGCTGAAGTGCTGCCTCAGATTAATTCCTGGCCTCTTTAGGTGCACAATATCACAGTGTTATGATACTCTGCGGCGTATCGACTTAAACAGAAAAGGAGGCCATTAAGTGGCTGGAAAGTTTGTGCTTTTGTTACTTTGACCATGCATTTTTTGATTTCCCCCAAGTGCATTCGCTCACGTAGAAACCTATAATAGCTTACAGAATTTTAAAAAATATATTAAATAGCAAATAAATTAGCTAGAAATTAACATTGACTATGTTTACATGTGTAGCGTAACGTTTTAATATTAATAATAATAATTCCTTACATTTATATAGTGCTTTTCTGGGCACACAAAGCGCTTTACACAATGAGGGGGATCTCCTCATCCACCACCAGAGTGCAGCATCCACCTGGATGACGCGACGGCAGCCATTTCGCCCCAGACTGCACACCACACACCAGCTGATTGGTGGAGAGGAGACAGAGTGATGATGCCAGTTATGATATGGGGATGGTTAGGAGGCCAATGGGCAGATTTGACCAGGATGCCGGGGTTAAACCCCTGGGATTTTTAACGACCTCAGGACCTCGGTTTAACGTCTCATCCGAAGGACGGCGCTCACTGAGCAGTATAGACTCCCCGTCACTATACTGGGGCATTAGGACCCACACAGACCGCAGGTTGGGTGCCCCCTGCTGGCATTACTAACACCACTTCCAGCAGCAACCTATCTTTCCCATCTGGTCTCCCATCCAGGTACTGACCGGGCACAGCCCTGCTTAGCTTCAGTGGGCGACCATCTGAGAGTTGCAGAGAGCTAGCCGGCTAGCTAACTGCCGTTTTCTGATGTCACGTTGATATCAAGGGCACTCTGTATGAATTATTGCCTTTATACCACATCATCGTTTTTTCTGGATAACACAAAAGAACATATAAGAGGACTCGTGCAGCCTAACAGTGTTTAGCAATGTATTCACTCGTACCGTGAATGTAAGAAAAGTAACAAGCATAACAAAAAGTAATGAAAAATAATCGACAACATCTGTGTATACATCACAAACAGGCCTTAATCACAATCATAGGGTTAAATCATCAGGATTCATTGGTTAAACGAAATATGACACTCATTAAGTCACTCCATACACTGTATCACTGTGTGACCTATCACTGTTGAATTTCATATAGACTGGGGAGAAGCAAAGCGCGCGCAGTCCCGAAATCAACATGAACACAGGAAACCCAAAATATGGTCAGGACAAGTGGAGTCACAAAATAATGAATATTTTTACCTTGCACATGGACATCAGTAATCGTACTATTTGCCTTAATAAGACAATAAGATGATTAAGGTGTTTACATGAGTTGCTCATTAAATGTTCCTTTCATGATATCGTTTTACATGTTATAGCACATAATTCGATTAACGTCATTGCATCACTGCACTATCCACGTTTCCTCCGGAGTTTCATGTAATTTTGGGTGTTTCATTTTCAATTTATCGACTTTAACTGCAATTTGGCACTTTCACTTTCATTCAGGAACATTTCATTCATGCCCCAGTGACAAACGAGATATTGAATGCGAGTATGAACTGCTGGATAAGTGTTGTTTTAATGGAATTTGAGACCGCATATGGGAAAAAAACTCTGCATTCTGTTATGCAGGTGTCTGTGGTCCTTCTGTGACTTATAGGTGCAGAGAATAGTGTCAAACTGTCATGTGTGTACAGACTATCCTGTCGCAAAATATAGCGAAAATCCTACACTAGGGTAATAGTTTGATTACGGTTTATACATATCTGTACTGCACTTCAAAAATGCGACTAAAATCGACATACTGCACGTTCATTTGATTTCTGTATAGTTCGATTATGACCTTAGTTGGGTTTAATGAGTCAAAAATTGCTGTTTACATGGTAGACTCTTAATCAGAGGACTGTCTTAATCCTATTAAAGTCAGATTATTGGTTTGCATGTAAACCTACTCATTGTTGTATCTGTAAAAAATATGCATAAATGAGCAGTTTTTGTGTTTTGTGTTTTTATTTTGAATTTTTCCCTGTCTATTTCTGCTTTTGAATTGCATTATGGGACTTTGATCTTTCTTCCAACAATTTTTAACCTTCAAAAGTTCAAAATAGGTGACTTTTATTAACATGTTTGATAGTTTAAAGTCATATATTGTCTGGGTTGGTGTTATATTACTTTACAAAAACCTTGTAATAAACTGCCAGCACGTTTTCTGTTATTTTACAAACTTATTTATCTCTATTTATTATTTCTTATACATTATTTTATCTCAAACTACTAAAACGGCAATACTTTGTTAAACTTTAGAGATGAATTTTCAACAATAAAAGTCGACAGAGCGGAGATCAAGGTCCCGTAATGCAATTCCCAGTCGTAGATAAATGGAAAACATTTGTGAGTCACGAAATACAGTTAATTAACAGACATATTTTTTTTACAGTGTAGTACAATAAAATGCATTCTCACTCTGGTATTTCAAATCTGCAGAACTTTTTCCTCACAAAAAATAAAATAAAACAAAATAGAAGAGATATCATAGATAAAAGGAGTGTGTGTGTTTGTGTGTGCACTCCTTTTATGTATTATATCATTTATTTATTATTTTTCTTCTTCTCTCTCTCATTCTGGTAGAAAGAATGTGACCTGGAGCTTTCAAGCTTCAAATTACTCAAAAATAGTTCATATAGCTTCATCTGAGGAATGACCCGAAACTGAACTTAGGATTCACTGCTAATCTTCACCTCCAGAAAACTGCTGTGACTTGCTTTGACTCTGAATCACAGTTACTGAAGAGTCAGTGAGTCAACCCAAGGATCAGTTCAGTCATATTAAAGTGAACAAATCAATTGGCAGTTTTTGTGAACGGGACCACCGGTCAGACTGTCTACTTCTCTCTTCAACTTTCCAATTACTTACTTTTCTTTTTTTGTCACACAAAGCTTTTGTGCAATTTCAAAAGACTATTACATACAAAACCTGTGAGTCAAAAAGTCTACGTTTATTATATTTTTTATGGTGCTTTCTAAATCTTGAAAGCTTCAGTCCCTGTAATTTGTAGACATATAGAAAAATCCTTTTGTGTTCAACACAACAAAGAGATTTTTGTGGGTTCTGAATAGGTTCATGTGTGGATTTCTCTTTAAAAACTCCCTTAAAGTGCATTGGAATGTGCACCTTTGTTCAAAGTGATGTAATCTTAACTCAAACATGAAAACTGGATGACATATGGAATAGCTCCTCCCCTTTATTTAAGTGTGTCATATAATGCATTCGTCTAATAAGGAAATCCTTCTCTGATATCTACATTAGGGTTGGGTCGATAGACGATGCCATCGTCCATCGTCGATGGTTAATAGACATCAAGATGATGAGCCGGCATCGCGATCCTCTGCCCCTCCACATTGCAGCAGTAACCCGCTCGCGAAAAATACACACTTGGGCCCCATTTACACTAATTTGTTGTAGTTTTAAAATGGCATTTTAGAACGAAAACATCCACACTGATGTTTCATCTAGCATTTCTGAATAGCCCTCCGTTCACACTATACTGCTGAAAAAAATGCACATCACGTGACCACACACGCACTCAGTGACATAGACACACACATTGTCATGCGCTCGTCAGCGCAGTCAGCGGGTGCTTTGAACACAAAACCCCCGAGAGCAGTGGACATCGGACAGTTTATCAAGGATGTACCGCTGGATGGTGTCTCACTACAGTTGTTAAACGTTATATTTAATTTAAGTATCGTGTCACAGCGTCAGTACACTGCTTCATTCTTTCTCTATCATGCTTGTACTTAATAATTTTAGTGAAAACCTCAGATACAGTTGGTTGGTGTTTGTTGGTTGTGCACCTTTTTTTACCAGCTAAGTTTGTCTGTGATATTATAACAGCACAGATCACTGCCTATTCATGCCAGAGTCCTGCAGAAAAAGTGATTGACAGGTGGTAATTTGTGTGTAACTTTTCTTTATTTATTTATGATTTAGTTGTGGGTAAAACAAAGAACAGGTCAGGTAGTTGAAATGGTAGGCTACAAATAATTAATTTGCTATTCATAAATATTAAATCCACCCTAACCCTATGACGACGATGCCATCGTCCATCGCGATGTTTCACATTAGGCATTGTACGATGCCAAATTGGTCGACATCGCCAAACCCTAATAGGTTTATGGCTTCGGTAAGTAAAAAAAAATCTCCAGAAACAATTTTATGAACGCATTTAGCACTCCATAAAATACTCTAGAGTTTAATACTCTATAAAACCTATTTTGTTCACCAGATCTGTTGTGGATAAACACAAAATTATAATTAACTTGACCAAAGAGAGTTATAGAGGTGTATTGCATTGTATTAAGCTATAGTCAAAGAAAACACAGCCAGAAATTAATATCAACCTATGCATGAATATATGACTGTTGAGCTGAGTGATTTGATACAATTCAGCAGTCTTCATGTGTTTATGTAACATGATAAATGAACGAAAGACGTAACTAAACATACCTTATGCCTCTTCAGAGTTGAGATGAATAAATGTGTAATCTGTAAATCTTGCATTTTGCATCCTGAGGCAAGTCTAAAACATGTCTCGTACTGTCGTTGCCCAGTAACGCACAGTAAACATTTTGGGGCTCGCATTTTCAAAATAAAAGTCACATACATAGTAAGTGAAATATACACGTAAAATAAATAAGGGAGGACAATTATCACTGTTGTATCACTTGAAAACATTTGGCTTATCAAATGCAGCCTGAGGCGTGCATATTAATGATCTCAGAGCTGCATATGAGTCGTGTTCTCTTGATGACATGGCTGCTTGTCAAGCCTGGATGAATGACCTAAAGCAGGCATACATGCAGAGGGCATGGCCCGTGAGTCTCGTCACATTTTGCTTTGTCCTCTGATTGGCCCGTTGTCCACCAGGGTTTTACACTTCTGGAATTTGTATGAGAACAAGGAAAGATTGGTGTCTGGGGCTCTCGGTATGCCCATTTCCATATACTGATCTTTTATTATTCTACTATGCCTTGGTATACGCAGATTTTCATTATAAGGCACCTTTAACATTTAATGTTATTTAAGTTAAATAGCGTTAGTTCATGTTAACTGACAGTGCTTTAACTAATGTTAACAAGCACAACTTTGGATTTTGTTAATGCATTAGCTAATATTGAACTATGATTAATAAATGCTTTACGAGATTATTTAAACATAATGTTAGTAAATACATTAACTAATGGATCTTTTTTCTAAAGTGTTACCAATTTTCATTATTATTAACATATACTAACAAGCAAAAAGATACATTTTGATTTCAGGGGGACTTTAAATAATCAGTACAGCAGCTGAGCTCAGGTTGCCGACTAAATTGCTATGTGCAAAAAAATTATAATAAGAAAATAAAACTGCACTTGCCAATTTTTTTGACATTTCAGACTGCATGTTTTTAGCGGAGGATGTAGGTGTATCGTGGCTCTTCAGGTGGCTGATGGCAACAGCAACATTTGTTTAATAGAGACACTTGAAAAATCTGGAGCTCGGCTCATATTTTCATCATACCTCTGAAAACCTTGCCTGCGTTTCTATGGCAACCAAGGCTAAACCTCTCATTGTTGTCGAATTCCTGCATGTTGGTGTTGTTTCAAGTATTTTTATTTATTTTATTTTGTCAAAAGCTGCTAATAATAATAACCCGCAAACTGGAGAATGCCACAAGAAATCTGTGAAATAGATTCAGAAAGGAACAACACTTTTTTTTTCTGGAATGTTTTCCAGGCAGACCTTTTTTTTTTTTTTTACAGAAATTCTACCAAGAAGAGTAAGACATGTCTTACAAATAATACTATTAGTTTCTGGGTACAATAATCATGTCAGGTGGTATTACTGTATTATTGTGTGTGTGTGTGTGTGTGTGTGTGTGTGTGTGTGTGTGTGTGTGTGTGTGTGTGTGTGTACATGCAATATGATGCGTTGATAATAACTTAAACATGTTTCGGCTAAATTACTGAACTGAATTTTTGTTATTATGAAAAATATATAATTGTTTTGTAGAGATTTATTATATAAACAACTATAAAACATATTTAAATACTATGTTAATTTATTTTTATTAAAACAATTCTAATATCCTATTTAACACCAAAACAAAGATTATTTTATTAAAATAAGATAATAAATGGATTATTACACAACTTATATACATATTGTTATTTTTTTCTTCTTTTGACTCATTGTTTATTTCAATTATTTCAATTTATTACATATACATATATCTTCATATAGTTTAGTAAATTGGTTGCAAAAAGTTCCAAAGCTACTTTCTTTTTGATTATTTTTTATAGAAATATTATTATTATTTACAGTATTACAGAAATGTAATATTAATCCAAAACT
>CAIGQQ010006052.1:2028627-2040343 GCA_903798035.1 Danio albolineatus | reverse complement strand
AATTAAATTAAATTAAATTAAATTAAATTAAATTAAATTAAATTAAATTAAATTAAATTAAATTAAATTAAATTGAATTGAATTGAATTGATTTGAATAGAATTGAAGTGAAGTGAAGTGAAGCGAATTGAAGTGAATTAAGCAAGTCACTGGAAAACAATGATTTGTTCTGTAGCTAATAGGTTTTTTAAGTAGGCTTCCTGCTGAAAAAAACAGCTTAAACCAGCCTAAGCTGGTTTTAGCAGGGCGACCAGGTTGGTTTTAGAGGGGTTTTGGCCATTTGCAGGCTGGTTTCCAGCCATTTCCAACCTGGTCTTAGCTGGTCAGGCTGGAAAATGAGCCTGGTGTAAGCTGGATGTAGCTGGCTTTGGCTGGGCTCCCAACCTCTCAAGCAAATATTTAAATGAGAATTAAAAAATTTCACAGGATTTTCCCCTTCAACTGTGTATGATAGATCCTGTTTTTGTCTGATTCTTCTAAATTGTCTAACTCTTCTTTTGTTTTCTAAGAAAGCACTTTCTTTAGCCATTGATTTCAAAGAGCGAGATTAATGGCATTTTTTTACTCAGTAATGGCAATGAACAAAAATAAGAGGTGCTAGTTATCAAAGTTGATAAGAACTCTGCCTTTATTGCATGAATTTACTTTTAAAATTTAAATTGTTATAGTTTTCTTCCTTTACAACAGACCTTGGCCTCTTTTAAATCTTTTAAATCTTTTCAAAATTTCTTCTTCATGGTTATTATTTTCCCAAGAAAGCACTTTCCTCAGCCGTTGTTTTTAAAGACTGTGATTGATGCCGTTTTCACTTAGTAATGACAATGAGCAAAAAATAACAGTTGTTACTTAGGATACAGTTTCTTTCTTTGCCTGAGAGAGAAAGCGAGAAAGGCAGGAGACTGACAAACATTGTCTCTCACAGCGGGTTGTGAAGCAGGTGACAGAGGAATGAGCCCCCGATAAGACAACCACGCATCTCACTAATACATCCAGGTACTGTGAGACGACAATTCATCAAGAGCACACAGCAGCGAGTGTGTGTTTGTGTGTACAGTCAATCGCTTCAGTGCTTTCCAATATTGCTGGAATGTGTGTTTGTGTATGTGCTGTGGGATTACAGTGGCATGTGTGCTTTCATGCTGTGTCTAATGTGTAACAGCAGGCTGTCCTATTGAAGTTACTTGTTTCCAGATAGTGCTGCATTGTCCTTAGACTGAATCTGTTTGGTATTTTCAAATAATGTCATTTTAGCATAATGTTTATGTTTTGGGATCCTAGGGTCCATTCTTTGTAAGTGGATTACTCAGTTAGATGGATTTGATTATTGACAGTTTTACGTGATCCAAAATAGTTTAGTTCTTTAAAACTCACCAGTTGTTTTTATAGCAACAGGTCTGTAAGCTTAAACCTGCTCTATTTCAAATAAACAGGATTAGACTGTCATTTCAAGTGAAGGCGATACTCACGGTATGTGCCAACTGCTGATCTTTGCTTATGAGACGACTGTATAAAATTGGGAAAAACAAAAGTATTGTAAAATTAGTGTAATAACTGGTTGTATGTGGGCAAACTGGAGCTAAAATAACCTGACTAAACTAAATCGCTTGTGGCGTACTAGAATCTATAGCATGTAACTTTTCCCAATTAGTAGGAAGAAAACTTACATCTCATACACTGCATGATCATAGGTTTCACTAATGTGAGAGAACGTCTCTAATATTATAGACGTCTCTAACGTCTATAATATCTTTCCAACGTAACCTGTCAACGTTGGGATGTGAAAATAAGGGATATGCCCACCATAATAAGGGACCCCCCCTCCCCATAAAATACAAACAAACAAAAAACGAATTACTGAATATGTCCTCTGGAGGTGTTTCATTGGAAATACAATGTTAAACGGTCAGCAATTTGTTTTATTATTATTATTTTTTAAATAAATAATAAATAGTATACATTAGCAGCAAATAAATTAGCAAAACCTTTCAATTTATTACAATTAATTGCTCTTATAAACAAATAGAATCAAGTTATAAAATCTCATTAATCTTGACTGTATAAATTACACATAAGAGCAATGAATAAATCTTATTTATTTGTTTTTTTTCGTTTGATTACATTAAATAGAGGTTTCACTTTAAAAATGCACACATCCAAAGTTATAATAAAGCATTACTTTCCTAATTTTTATGCTCATTTAGGGAAAAAAAATTGTGTTTGGGGGAAAAAAAACACTAAGATCGACATCTTTAGATGTTATTAAAATAAATTATGTGTATAGGTCTGTATTCAAACATGCACCCAAAACTCAGACTTTCACTCCACTTCAAATCGCATGTCAGAAATCAGAATCCGTTTGGGAAACAGCGTCTATTTATCACTACTGACAGTCACTCGCCGCTTTATGACTGTTTTGAGGATTACATAGGAGGAGCGATGGCACCTGTAATAAAAAGGAAAGGAAATCACGCTTTTTAAAAATATTTTTCAAGTGTTTCATGCCTAAATAAAACGAAAGCACAGAACAGACTCACATTTAAGAGCAAGGGGCAGCCCCTGGTGGTTCAGTGGTATGAGTTGCGTATAGGGAGGATCGGCTCTTCAATGTTTATTGTCACCCTTCAGAGAAAAACTGAAAATTTGAGAGAAATACACCTTTATGGGATAATAGCGGGATAGAACTGTAAAATACAGGAGTATCCCGGGAAAAACGGGAGGGTTGACAGGTATGAACTTGGAGTTCCCTATCTAAATGGGAACGTTTCTGTAACCTTCGTTCCCAAAGACGTTATGTCGGAACAAAAGCATGGGAAAATAGTCATAAAGTCATTCCAACATAATACAAATTACTTCCTGAAGTCGTACGATCCAAGTTGCCGATCTGAAGTTGAACGTCTTGGCATCCCTCGTATCCTGACGTGAATGGATATGTTATGCCAGAACAACAATATGGGAAAATTGCCATAACATCTGTCCGACATAATTTGGAGTTACTGATCTGAAAGGGAAGTATTCTTTAACATCTGGTTGTGTGATTTATCAATAGATAAGGTGATGTTTGATTCTCCTTAAATTTGTCTAAACCAAGTTGCACTTTTCAGTAATCTGAAAATCTACATTAATAATTTGCATGTACATCCAAAGCGACGGGCATTGCTTACACATTTAAGCAGTTCTGTCTTTCCTTGGGAATCGAACCCACAACCTTGGCATTGCTAGTGCCATGCTCTACTTTTTGAGCTACAAGAGGGCTATAATAAATAAATGTATTATAAAGAATAAATGTATTTTTTAGCAGCCACACAGAGAGCCCAAGAAATCATTCAGCAATGTGAAAATACATAAGAAACTGTATATGTGAAAGCCTCCAAATCTGTCTGACCTTTTTTCTTTTAAATGAGCATTTCATCTGGCTTTTAGGTTCACTATATTTTTTAATGGCATGAAAATAAGCCATATCAATAACTTATAGCCTTTTCGTTGCTATTGAGTGGAAATGACGGAACTGTAAAACGAGGCCGCTTGTCTTTTTAACCTTTTATCACCCCTGACTCATTTGTTCATGGCACATCACTATGCAGTGTTTATTATGATGCTGGGGTTGGCTGCCAGTGTGTTGCTGTGTGGTTGTGAAGGTGTTCTGTGTGACTTAACTGTAAAATAATGTTACATTTACATTTTAAAGTTGCATTTCGCCCAAGTAGTGAAATAGCGTCTTGTGCTGTACTGTACCTTCTTTAGTGTCAGTGAAAGACTGTCCAGCAAACTCACCAGCAGTGAACTGTGCACAATTATCTGCTTTTGAAGTAGTAGGAGTGTTTTATTTACTCGGCCCTCCCTCCTTCGCCATAGTATTTTACTGCGACATCACGCATAGAAGATAAATGACGTCAGTGTGTAATAACCGGTTATGATCTATTACTGAACCGATATCGAATTGCCCGCATCTGCATCGCGGTGCACTGAAGAAGCAATATGTTTTGACTCCCCTAGTTCCATGTTAACTGTCTGCAACCATCGCATCTATTTTCGGTTTGGTTGATAGGGGTTTGCCAGATGTTTTCTTGGTGTGACGCGGGGAGTGACACTGACAACAGAGGTGACGATCCAATCGCAGGTTTATTGGTGAAGTCAGGTAAGCAGTGGTCAACACAGGTGCAAACAGATGAATACAGGCAATGCAGAATCGTAGTCAAAGTAACAGGCAGAAGGTCAACAAAGCAGGCAGGGATAAACAGACAAGCAAGGTGAGAATCAAAACACGGTAAGACAGGACAAAGGAAACGCGTTGTAATGTCACTTACAGTAAACAAGACTCGGCATTGACTGTGTGTTTGTGTGGTGATTTTATAGTCCAGGTCAGTTCATGAGCACCATCAGCTGTTGGAGTGTAATCAAATGGTGACTTAAAGCAGGTGTTTGTGTGTGTTGCATGACTGGATTTGTAGTCCGTTTACAAGCAGATTTGTAGTTCATGAGATGTGTTTGTGTGTGTTTTTACCAGCGATCTCTGGCTGTTAGATCGCTAGTGATCGTGACACTTGGAAGTTCTGTGGAAATTATTTCTGTGTCAGACATTATTGTAGCCAATGATTTTGTTGCAAAACTTGGCCTTAACATTCTTAATAGTCAGTTTCTTGAGTAACTGATATTTTTCCTGGTGATAATCAGTATACATACAATTACCTATGTTTCAAGTCAATGTTTAAGACTGTACTTAAAGAAAAAGGACAGTGTTTATTTGTAAGAACAGTATACAAAACTAGTTAAAAAGCCATTACCTGAAGTTGAAAATTCTGAAATCATGAAAGGGCAGCCCAGAATCCTGACCTGAACCTGATTGAAAATCTTTGGTGAATTCTTAATGGCTAAGAAATCCACTATTTTAACTTAACTATTTAAGAGATTGAAGCATGTGAGAAACTAGTGAAGTCAAGCGATAGACTAGTAATGTCTGCGAGAGACTAGTGATGTCCTGCGAGAGTCTAGTGATATCTGTAAGAAATTATTGATGTCTGTTAGAGACTAGTGATATCTGCGAAAAACTAGTGATTTCTGTTAGAGACTTGTGATGTCTGTTAAAGACTATCAACATCTGCGAAAGACTAGTGAATATGCTGAGATATATATTGCTATATGCTTTATATAGTTTTTTTTTGTTGTTTTTGAAAACACTGTCCTACCATGGTGAAGCTCAAACGTAAATTCCATCACATTTTGAATGCTGAGTATTATCTTGAACTCTATATACACAAGGCTCACAAGCAAAGAAGAAGCAACTTTCTTATAGCATAACTACTCTGTATGTATGTGTGTGTGTTTGCATATATTTGATAGAAAGAAACCCACAACAGATGGTGCGTTTCACAAGCGAGATAATTATGAAACGTTTCCATTTCATTGATGCTTCCGCAACAGACCTAAACCATATTCTCTCTCCTCGTCCACGAACGTGCCTTTCTCTGATGATTCATTGGCATCTTGCTTTCAATTTCCCTCAGTTTTAATGTCAGCCCTGTTCAATCAATGCCGCTAATAAACAAGCGCTAATAACACAAAGGGCCTGGAGCCCGCATAGATAGAAAGCTTTGCTTTGATAGCCAATTAGGCTGGGCTTGCTTTCCTCATTGCGTTTGTCATAAGACTCCATGAGTCAAATAAATATCCAAGGTTGCCTGACACAATTAAAACCAGGAGACGAGATAGCGAGTCTGGAGACTTCACAGGAAAAAGTAGCGTTTGTTGTTGTTGTCGCTGAAGGGAAAGTCTCGTTGGTAAAGCAGAATGTTGTAAATCGCTAAATTGATGTAATTCCTTAGAAAGCGGATTGGATGAGCTGCCTTATTACAGCACGGCTTTTTTGTCGTTTTCCTTTTTTCCAGTCATTAAGCAGTGTTTAGCCTTTTAATGGGGCCTTTCCAGCCATGTTATGAAAGAAATTAAACACCAGTTCCATTGTGTACTTAATGTTATGGATTTATACTATACAAATCCCACAAGACTATATCAATAAACACCTTAATAGTGCAGTAGCCTTTGATGTAATGATATTCCAACCCACCAGAAAACCAATGGTATGGTTTGAATCACAATAACGTCATTCCAACATAACTCGGAGTTACCGATCTGAATAGAAACGTCTTGGTATCCCTCGTTTCCTGACAGCAATAAAGAGGTTATGTTGGAACAACAGTATGGGAAAATTGCCATAACGCCATTCTGACATAATATAAATTAGGTCCTGAAGTGGCATGACATTATGGGAGAATCGCCATAATGTCTCATCGAAATAACTCTGAGTGTAACGCGGGGAGTGACACTGACAACGGGCGTGAGGATCCAATCGCAGATTTATTAGGTAAGTCAGCAATGCGGTGGTCAACAGGAGCAATCAGATGTTTACAGGAATCCAGAATCGTAGTCGGTGTACAGGCAGAAGGTTAACAAGGCTGGTAGCAGGCAAGGATAAACAGAAAAGCAAGCAAGGATCAAAACACAAATAGACTAGACAAAGGAAGCGCGTTGTAATGTCACATACAGTTAACAAGACTCAGCGACTAGAGTGAGTGTGTGTGCTGCTTAAATAGTGTGTGTAATCAGTCCTTAAGAATCCTCCGGTGGTGTGTGCAATCAATGGTGACTTGGAGCAGGAGTGTGTGTGTGTTGCATGACTGGATTTGTAGCCCATTGACAAGCAGATTGGAGCGATCTCTGGCTGTTAGATCGCTGGTGATCGTGACACGGAGTGTCTGATCTGAAGGGTAACGTCTTGGTATCCCTTGTTTCCTGATGGGAATGGAGACATTATGTTAGAAGGACAGTATGGGAAAATCTATATAATGTTATTCTGACTTAATATAAATTAGTACCTAAAGTGGTACGACATTATGGGAGAATCTCAATAATGTCCTTCTGACATCACTCGGAGTTCTAAAGGGGAACATCTTGGTATCCCTCATTTCCAGACGGGAATGGAGATGTTATGTCAGAACATAGTGTTTTATTCTTGTTGTCGCTGAAGGGAAAGTCTCGTTGGTAAAGCAGAATGTTATAAATCGCTAAATGTATGTAATTCTTTAGAAAGACGATTAGATAATAGCACAGTAGCCTTTGACGTAACCAGAAAACCAATGACAGGGTTTAAATCACCATAATGTCATTCCGACATAACTCAGAGTTGCCGATCTGATTGGAAACGTCTTGGTATCCCTCATTTCCTGACAGGAATTGAGACGTTATGTTGGAACGAAAATATGGGAAAATTGCCATAACGTCATTCCAATATAATATAAATTAGTGCCTGCAGTTGTACGACATTATGGGAAAATCGCCATGATGTCATTTTGACATAACTTGGAGTTGCCGATCTGAAGGGCAAAGTCTTGGTATCCCTCGTTCCCTGACGTGAATGGACACGTTACGTTGGAATGACAATATGGGGAAAATCTCTCTAATGTCAGTGTGACATAATATAAATGAGTACCTGAAGTGGAACATTATGGGAGAATCACTATAATGTCATTCCGACATAACGCGCAGTTGCGATCTAAATGGGAGCGTCTTGGTATCCCTCATTTCCTGACAGGAATGCAGATGTTATGTTGGAACAAAAGCATGGGAAAATCGCCATACAGTCATTCCAACATAATATAAATTAGTACCTGAAGTTGTACGATATTATGGGAGAATCGCCATAATGTAATTTTGACATAACTTGGAGTTGCCGATCTGAAGGGCAAAGTCTTGATATCCCTCATATCCTGACGTGAATAGAGACGTTATGTTGGAACAACAATATGGAAAAATCTCCATATCATAATTCCGACATAATATTAATGAGTACCTGAAGTGGTACGACATTATGGGAGAATCGCCATAACGTCATTCCGACATCACTCGGAGTTGCCGATCTGAGTGGGAGCATCTTGGTATCCCTTGTTTTCTGACGGGAATGGAGACGTTATTTCAGAACCACAATATCGGAAAAACTCCATAACGTCATTCCGACTTAATATAAATTGCCATAATGTCCTTCCGACATCACGATGGTATGTTGGAATGTAGCGTTTGTTGTTGTTGTCGCTGAAGGGAAAGTCTCATTGGTAAAGCAGAATGTTATAAATCGCTAAGGTGATATAATTCTTTAGAACGCCGATTAGATGAGCTGCCTTATTACGGCACGGCTTTTTCGTTTGTTTTCCTTTTATTTTTTTCCAGTCATTAAGCAGTGTTTAGCCTTTTATTGAGGCCTTTCCAGCCACTCTATAAAAGAAAACAAACACCGGTTCCATTGTATACATAATGTTATGGATTTATATTATACAAATACCACAAGACTATATCAATAAGCGGCTTAATAGCGCAGTAGCCTTTGATGTAATGATATCCGAACCCACCAGGAAACCAATGGCAGGGTCTATCAAATGAAAGTCTGCGTAATGAGATTTCTTATTAATGAGGGTGAAATACAGTGGGGTCTGGTTGGAATAAAAAGCAGTATTTGGGGACTAAAGTGATCCCGTAAGTCAGCTGTACTATGGTAATGAGGTCTTGGCGAAACTACACTATTTAGAGGGACAAAGGAGCTGTTTGATGCATTAGGAGAAGGTTTTGCGCTCGACAATAGATTCATGGCTTCGCTGATATCTTTCATCAGCTCCAAAGAGCCTTCTGTAATCAATTACGATTCGCTTTATGTTGTGGTTATGCCAAAAACGCTGAGAAAGTGCCATTCATGAGGCTGTTTAAATATTATTTGTAAAAATATGAATGTGGGCTTGTTATGTGCATATGTTGGTCATTTATCAATCTCCAACTCGCAAGAAAGAAAGAAACTTTTTTTAAAATGTATTTTAGGGATTTTGTTCATTGTGGCATTGTACCTTTTAAATTACAATTAGTTTACAGCTTTTAAAAAATAGAAATTAGCAGTTTTCAACATTTTGTATATAATGTTTTTTTTTCCAACATTTATTTATGCTTTTGAATTGCATTATGAGATTTTGATCTGTTTTTTAAACACTTTTAGCCTTAGAAAAAGTGACTTTTGTTAACAATTATTAATAGTTTAAAGTGATATAATGTCTAAGTTGGTGTTGTATATTATGGTGTAAAAACCTTGTGATAAACTGCCTGTGCATTTTAATATTTTACAGATTCATTTCCCTATATATTATTTATTATACGTTAAATTATTATATGTTAAGCTACTAAAATGTCAATAAAAGTAAATTTGTTAAAGCGTATAGTTGAATTTTCAACATCAAAAGTCAACAAATCAGAGGTCAAGGTCCCATATTGCAAATCATAAATATATACAAGACAATAAATATATATTTATATTATGCTTTAAGCTTTTTATACATATATATAGCAATATTATAAATTATTATTATATTATTATTTATATATTGGGTAGATTTCAGGCATTTTCCATTCATTTTACTGTAATTAAGCTGGATTGACATACTCTACAGCAAACATATAATTTAAACTAAACTGAATCAGTTATTAAAATAATGTAAAATGCAAAAATGTGACTGGGAACTTGATTCTGTCGATACTAACTAATTGTTTAACATATTGCTTTTTTTAAGCACTAACATGTTTGACAATAACAGTGGACAATAGCAGAGTTGATGTTTTCAGCATATCATTCTTTAGCTCAAGATGCTAACCTATAACAATTCATCACATGGCATTTATAAAATATGATTGCATGCGTTTCATATTTTTATTTTTAGATAATTAGAGAAATTCACTAAAATATCACAGTAACTGAGTTAACAAATACTTAATCTAATATTAGAATTTCCTCAAAATTTTGTACAAATTAATAAGAGAGTGATAAACGACATGCCAGAATTATCTACCAGAGGATGTGACACCACTTGGCACTTGGAGCACATGCTTTTTCTATAAGAGCTTTAAAGATTGTCATGCCTTTTTTTTTTTTTACAAATGTAAGTGGATTGAACATAATAAAGTTGTCCCCCGAAAACTTAAGAACTGTGTTGGTTCAACTCATATTAAATAAGTAATTTTAACAAGCTGGAAAAATTAATTTAAAAAAAAATGCTGCACTCAACAGTTTGAACAAGCAGCAAAATATATATATTTTTTAATGTGTATGCATATTAGATGTTATCTAGTGATTGTATATTCAAGACAAAAAATTAAATATTCAAATCGATATCATATATATTTGAGACACAATGTAACAAACGCATTTTAATAGACAAAATAAAATCACAGACATATAAACTAGCTTTGGAACTTTTTTTCCAAAGTTCAAAGTAATTTCTTTACCGAATGTTCCACGTGACCCTTTGTGAATTCAACTCTGCCATCCTTGAGACTTTATGAAGTACATAATAATGAATCTGAGCCCACACATATTCTATTCTCTTACACAGAAGAAACAGATCTTGCATTTACCTTGACCAAGCTCTTACTGGTGCTCTTCATCAAGAGCTGCTCATCTGCTCTTAATCTATTCACAAACTTTTTGCAATAGCAGAGCAAGCGTTAAGGAGAGAGCGCCGGGGTCAAGGCTTTGCATTACAGGTCTGTATGTACGGAATGTGATCAGTCAAACAGCTCCGCATTGAGTTGAAAAGAAACCAGAAGAAAAAGAAGCCAAAAGCAATCAAGAGACTTTTAAAAGCATAAATAAGACAGAAGATTAACAATCCGTTCTGTGAGGTTTAGGTTGTGGACATCTGAGTTTTTAATGAGAAACGACACATCAAACGCTCTTGTTTAGAGAAATTGCTTTATAGAGATACTGCGTTTCCAAGACCTTGAGTCTGCTTTAAAGAAATCTCGCCTTTCATACAGTTGCAAAACAAATAATTGAATCAAATTGTGGTTAAAGGTTAAAAAAACATAATTTCAGAGACGCTTAAAAGTTTGAATCTGAAAAAACAAAGGGTGTTGGAATTAGTGGCCTTAAATGAAGGCAATATTAACATAATATTTAATACAGCTTATTAACATTAATGTCTCATCATGATTATGTGTTAGACTGGTAAAATGATTTAATGTGGCTTGTAATTTTTGTACATGGTGTTGTTTTATAAACTAAAACTGTTCTGGCGTAAATACAGCTGAAATAAAAATTTAAGTGAAATGGCAATAATAATAGTATTGATAATGGTTGCGATGGCAAAAGCACAGCAAATTGTTGTCACTGGTGTTCAGCTTTATGGAATACTATGTTAAATCATTTTAAACTGAAATAAAATACAAATATTAGATGTAGGACAAAATAGATAAGAAATGCATGTTAAAGTCTTGGCAAGTTATAAAATGACTAAAAAATAATACTGAAATAAAAACCAAAGCTAATGGTGGTGATGATGATGATGATGATGATGATGATAATAATAACATTAACAAAATAATACAAATAAATAAATGTATATTATTATCAATAATAACAACAACAATAGTAATAAATAAATGTATGCTATTATCAATAAAAAAACAATATTAATAAAATAATACAAATAAAATTATGTATGTTACTATTATCAATAATAATAATAAGAAGAAGAAGAAGAAGAAGAATAAAAAATAATAATACAAATAATGTATGCTACTATTATCAATAATAATAATAATAACAATAATAATAATAACAAAAATACAAACAAATAAATACATATTATTATTATTATTATTATTATTATTATTATTATTATTATTATTATTA
>CAIGQQ010006052.1:2008630-2024589 GCA_903798035.1 Danio albolineatus | reverse complement strand
ATATATATATATATATATATATATATATATATATATATATATATAGAGAGAGAGAGAGAGAGAGAGAGAGAGAGAGAGAGAGAGATGCTATGGTAACACAATTGTAATATAAACAAATTACCCAGTAATGTATTTTTTTTTCTTTTTTTTTTTTACAATATAGGGTATATTATGCTACAATTCACCACACTTTACTGTAGTAAAACTACACTTTGTATTTCGTTTTATCAGTTTACTATTCTTAATACTACAGTATGCTGACGCATTCATTAACAAGTTGTAATTAATACTAGCCTAAAACATAGGCAGTGTACCTAACACTCAAAAACACTAGAATTTACCTTAACCTTTTAGTTTTTTGTGTACTGTTAATAAATAGTGCAGCAATATATAAACCATATCAACATTCTTGGGATAACCAATTTAACGAGGATCTCTGGAGAGCAAAAGCAAGAAATGAAAAGGAAACGCAAGACAAAAATTGTGAGTCTGCATCATCTGACGGAGCGAGAGCAGATCATTCGCATGTGAGCAGCCAGCGTTTTGAGTGCACGCGAGAAGTTTTGTCCACGAACAGAAGAAACCGACACAGGATTCGCTTGCTTGTATTACATGAATGCGCTCTCAACATGTAATACTGCACTTATGACATTTGTCAGTGAAATAACGCCATATGCGCGTACCTTCATCTCGCGAATGTACTGTCTTCTGCCATTTTCATCTATTAGCCGCTTTTCAGTCCCACGTTAGGGCTTAACGTTACTGCGAACCAGGCTGAGCCAATAGCCTCAGACCACGAGCTCAGAGGCTGAAATCATTCCGCATTCAAAGTAAAAAGTTCCAATAGCCAGAGAGAGATTAATGACAACACACGCATATATTCACTAACCACGAACAGGAAATAGAACTTACTTGCAGCATTTTTATTTGTTAATGTCTTGCGGGTGAAAAGTTTGTTGTAACGCAAGCGTTACTGAACATGTACCGAGTAAAATATTACTGAAAATGTATTAGTAATGCCTTTCAGTACTGCGTAACAGGGAAAAGTAATACGTTAATGTAATACATTACTTTTGTAATGCTTTACTCCCAACACTGTCCACCAGTGGCCACTGGGTACGCTTTTTCAGATCTTTTTACTCATCAGTGCCATTCGCCCCAGCTATTCTTGCATAAATCCACCAGAGGTCACTGACTGACTGACCGGCAGATCCCCTCACCCACTACCTTCCCTAAACCCAACCGATAGTGTTTTCAAAAGCACAGATTGACCCGATCACCCCCTTCCTCACTGATTTTTGCTTTCACTTTTATCACATTCTCACCCTGTTATTTACTTGTTTATTTTATTTTTAGCCTTTTGTTTTTGTTTTACCTGCTTTCTGGACTTGTTTTTTGCCAGACTCGAGCCACTGGACAAACTGGACAAAGGTAAGCGTTCAGCTGGTAGCACGAAAAGAAACAGAAGCCGTTGTCGATGTCATTCCGTCCCATATCTTTCATTTTGAAGATGAAATGCAGCCGTATGTTGCTCTGGCTACATAATTTGCGCCCTCCAGAAATGTATACATGGGTACGTTTTCACAATGAGCCTGTATTGGTAAAAAGCAATTAGTTGATTTATTTTTTTAAAAGTGAGTGAACCCGTTGTCTTTAAAATAAGTAAATGTTTCTTTAAAAAGTGAGTAGACACTTATATTACGCTTAGACACTTATGTTACAGTATGTTACAGTTGTGACAAAAAAATGTAGGTTTTTGCTGATGATTTGCTAACAACTTATTTTTGTATAGTTATGCACAGTTAATTATTACATTTATATTTAATTAATTTATTTAGAATTAGCTGAATCAAGGCGCCTCGGTGGCGTAGTGAGTAGCACGTTCGCCTCACAGCAAAAAGGTCGCTGGTTCGAGCCTCGGTTGGGTCAGTTGGCATTTCTGTGTGGAGTTTGCATGTTCTTCCCGTGGTCGTGTGGGTTTCCTCCAGGTGCTCCGGTTTCCCCCACAGTCCAAAGATATGCGGTACAGGTGAATTGGGTAAGCTAAATTGTCCGGAGTGTATGTGTGTGAATGAGAATGTATGGATGTTTCCCAGAGATGGGTTGCAGCTGGAAGGGCATCCGCTGCGTAAAACAAATGCTGGATTAGTTGGCAGATCATTCTGCTGTGGCGACCCCAGATTAATAAAGGGACTAAGCCGACAAGAAAATGAATGAATGAATAAGGCTGTCAAATAATGGAAATGTGCTGGCAGTTTATTACAACACCACTTTAAACTATAACAAATGCTAATAAATGTCACTTTTTTCAAACTTTTAAATGAAATGGTTAGGTTAAATGGTGTTAGAAGAAAGATTGAGATCCCATAATGCAATTCAAAAGCCTAAATAAATGAAAAAAACATAAATCACAAAATATAGAAAACTGCTAATTAACCAATACTTTTACAGTGTAGGTGTGGTTAAAATCATGCTATTTTTGTGTGTGTTCCTTTAAATGCTAATGAGCTTCCGTTTATCATATAAGGGTGGAGCTGTTTTCATTTAGTGCCTTTTAATTTAACAGCTAATTTGAATGAAATTTGTACAATCTCATTCGTGTAGTTTTGTACAATTTGCTCATCCCCAGTGATAATTGGGTTTAGCGGTGGGGTTTGGTGCCATGCCTCCTTTTAAACATTACAAATGAATTTGTACAAATAAGCCACTAAACTTAAAAATAGTTGCGCTTCCTCCTGAGATCAGGGGTGCGTTTCCGAAAACCATTGTTTGCCAACTAAGAGCACAAGTTCCGTCGTTACAAACATAGTTCATTGACTTAGTGTTTCCCAAATCCGTCGTTCCAACAAACATTTGCAAACTGCATCGCAAACTTGTGCGCTTGCAACTACACCTGTAGAGCTGTAGTTAAGCATAGTTCCTGTTTGTGTGCCATTACCTAATAGTAGGTTATTTATTAATAAATGTGTCTGTAGCTTACTGTATATGACATGTGGCTGTTGGTTAGAACATTTCTGCTGTGGTTTGAATGTGTCACAGTTGTAAAATTAAAAAAATTAAATTAAATTAAAAATAATAATAAATAAACAATATTGTAGTTGATAATAATAATGATAATAATAACAATAATAATAATAATAATAATAATAATTATTATTATTATTATTATTATTATTATTATTAATGCTGTTGTTGTTATTGTTGTTGTTGTTTCTTAATAAATTGCATACTGTAAATTACAACCATAAACAATTTATATGATTTATATACGAGATTAGTGTGTTAGCTAAGCAGTTTTATGTTTTAGCATAGAATATGGCATATTCTCAATCATTTTTATGAAGCAAACATAGGTCCTATATGTGCCGTTTACATATATTTCAGTTAATATAGAAAATGAGTGCTTGTTTTTACTAAAACTACTATTGGATATTTTTTAATGCGCGTGTGCGTGTAAAACAATATCATTTTATACAAAAAATGATGGTCATTTTCTCTGTTACTCTGCCCCATTTAGAGCATCATTATGGAGGTTTTATGTTATAACTAACATGATTCAAACGATGGATCTGCGTCAGAGAAACTACGGTTATAGGGAAACACTGGTCACTACATCGTTCATTTCCTAAACGATGCATCGTACTATGATAGTTCAGCCACTAGTTATGTCAAAGTTTAGGAAACGCACCCCGGGCTGATGATTTAGATGCTCTATAAACAACAATAAAATGAATCCCACAGCTACTGTAACATGTCAGAAAAATAAAGTATCAAAGCCTTACATGTTCAGGGATCGAAAGGAGAAGATCACAAATTTTAGACTGAATCATGACATTTTCAAGTGTAACAATCTAATGGAAAACATCAGAATAGTGAATTACGCCGACGATGAGTGTCACCACAGCGGAATGAACCGCCAACTATTATGGCTTATGTTTTACACAGTGGATGCTCTTCCAAATTAGTCAATATTTTTAAAAATTCTTTAAAACCATTATGAGTGGGCCATATTGAAAAAGAAAAATGATTCAACGATGATTTCTTGGATTAACTTTTTTTTTAAGTCAAGTGGTTGTAAACAGTTCATTTAGGCTGAGTTAAGTTAATTAATTAATTAAACAAAATAAGTTGAAAATTACTATATTGAATTTGTTTGTTTAAATTCAATTCATATAAATTGTTTGCAACAGTTTTGTAAAAATCATTTTTCAAGTGCATGTGACCAAACCTTTTTCATTAATATATTTTTATATTTAATTATTTATTATATTTATATTTTTTTTATGTATTATATTTAACTCTTTTTCTATATTTATTTAATATAGCCCAGCATAAATTCTCTTTCGCACTTTTACAAACAAAATTTTGTCCATTACACTTCAAAAAATCTTACTATTATTAATAATATTATTATAAAAAATACATTTATTGATCTGCATATTTTCCTCAGGTATTAAATTCAACCATAACATTCTCAGAACATGTCAAGAGTATATGAAATGGTTATACAGTATATTCGCTGGTACTTTCAACAACAGAACATTATACGTCGAGTAAATACAAATGGTGACTGCTGCGATAATGTCGTGGGTGGAAACGTGCAGATTAATAGCTGGTAATATACAATAAAATCCCCTTTTTATGTCACTAGGGGAGCAAAATCAGACTAGGTCTTTTCTGGCAAATACTTCTAAAAAACAGTTTACCGAAACATCATAGAGTCAGTATGCACCGCAGTGCACCCAATTATAGCACTTACACACAGAAAAAGTCAGATTTTCATGATATGTCCTCTTTAACAGCTCTTTCTCCTTTACACGTGTGTTTCTCAGTAATGACCTGCTTGTGTTAGAGCTCTTACAGCTCATACAGGCACACACACATCTCTATCATCTCTATAATAGGGGTTCAGGGCTAGAGATGGTGTTTTGTGAACTTTTACCTATTAGCGTTTCTTATATTCAGGTGAAGCTTCTGCTTTCAGAGCTGCGTTAATGAAACATACAGTGATTACAGCTACTGAAGACACTCGTCATGAGAATGTTTTTTCAGATGGATATCAAATCCATTTCTACATGTATGTCAGTCATTCAGACTTTCACCATTCAGACTTACATTTAGTATTAAAGCTAATCACATTTCTATTTGAAAGGCACCAGAGTACACCATATGAAAATAATGCAGCGGAAATTAAATGGCAGACAGGGTCTATATTCAAAACGAACCATATTTCAAGTAAATACATTGCTTGAATTATAAGATTATTATTATTATTATTATTATTATTATTATTATTATTATTATTATTATTATTATTATTATTATTAGTAGTAGTAGTAGTAGTAGTAGTAGTAGTAGTAGTAGTAGTAGTAGTATAGTTGTTAATAATAATAATAGTCTTGTTATTTTATGCTGTGTTATTCTTACTAATGGGCGACACGGTGGCGCAGTAGGTAGTGCTGTCGCCTCACAGCAAGGCATAATATTAATATTATATTATATAACATAATGTTATTATGTCAAGTCATTAATAAATATGTAGATACGTATAATTATTATTATAATTACAAATTTGTTGATCTTTATATATAATAGTAAGAATAACACAACATAAAATAACAAGACTATTATTAGTAGTATTAATATTATTATTATTATTATTATTATTATTGTTATTATTATTATTATTATTATTATTATTATTATTATTATTATTATTATTAATAATAATAATAATAATAATAATAATAATAATAATAATACATTAATAACAACAATACACTAATGATAATAATTATAATAATAATAATAAAACAACAATAATTATCATTATCATTATTATTATGACAAGTAATTAATAAATAGTTTGATACGTTAAATTTATTATAATTACAACTTTGTTGATCTTTATATAAAATAGTAAGAATAACACAACATAAGATAAGATTAATAATAATTATGATAATAACAACAACAACAACAACAACTATTATTATTACTATTATTATTATTATTATTATTATTATTATTATTATTATTATTAATAATAATAATAATAATAATAATAATAATAATACATTAATAACAACAATACACTAATGATAATAATAATAATAATAATAATAATAATAATAATAATAATAATAATAAAACAACAATAATTATCATTATCATTATTATTATGACAAGTAATTAATAAATAGTTTGATACGTTATATTTATTATAATTACAACTTTGTTGATCTTTATATAAAATAGTAAGAATAACACAACATAAGATAAGATTAATAATAATTATGATAATAACAACAACAACTATTATTATTACTATTATTATTATTATTATTATTATTATTATTATTATTATTATCGTCAAGTTATTAATAAATATGTTATGTTATAATTCTTATAATGACAAATTTGGTGATCTTTATATATAATAGAAAGAATAACACAACATAAAATAACAAGACTATTATTATTAATAATAATAATATTAACAACAACAACAACAACATCAATAATAATAATAATAATGATAATAATAATAATAATAATAATAATAATAATAATTATTATTATTATTATTATTATTATTATTATTATTATTATTATTATTATAATGATGATGGTGATGATGATGATGATGATGATAAAATAATAATTATAAAATGATATAAAACTATTAAATAATAAAAATATAATAATATAAAATAAATATATGTAATACATTGTATTTATTTTTAACACTGCTGTCTTATTTTACAATTGCTGCCTTGCTGCAGTAGGCCACTTTTCCATGCATCACAGCAATATTTCAGTAATATTTCATATATAAGAGGGATTTTGGCCCATATAAACACACTTACCCCTGGTAAAAACCACTCTGCGTGTGCTGTAAAATGAGCAAAATGAATATTTATAGGCTTTTAGAGCCAATTATGGCAGGTTTTTTTGCCTTTATACAGGTGATATTATAAAATCATGAACATCCTGAATAAGGATATGTTTAGCTGAAGCACCGTAACAGAGACATCAGTCAAAGTTCTTGTCCATAATAAGTAACCTATTAAATTTCAATGCCTGTGTCAGCTATTACCTTTCCTCATGCAATATTTATCCAAGTGTCGACTGAGCTGACTGAAGAAGCGCCGCTATTGTGTTGAATATGAAGTGCTGTGACGGGTATCACTGTGCCGTAGCAGGAGAGACAGGTGAAATGGCCAGCAGTCGTGATTATGATGGCATGCAATGACTCCAGGGCTGTTTTTATAAGCAGCTAAATGAAGATCTCCATGTTCTTAGTATTGCTTGAGAAGATACAGCTCAGTTTTGTCTGTGTGAAGTTAACACTGCCCCCTTGTGTTCGAACATCAGCACTTTCTACACCTCCCCCCACCGCTCCCCATGTGGATGAAAACCTTTACACAAAAAAAAATCTGATGCTCTAGAAAAAACACACACACACCCCCAGAGCACAGACACACATTTTAGCCGGAGATAAGATTGCATTTTGGTGTAGCGTGCCATGAATCAGCATTTCTGCTTAGGATTTCGCTGCTTCAGCTACGCTCAGATTTGTGCTGCGGGAGCCGTCGGTTATCAATTACTTAACAGGAAGTTTTCCCACAACGTTCCCTCTTGATCGCGACATCATAATCAGACGCGCCGCTTCCACAAAGGGACCAATTAAAAGCCGTGATGCATTAAGCCCAGCCGGCGACGAGCGAATCAACATGTAATCTCGCTAAATTTACGCTCGAGCGATTCGCGTTGGTCAGCGAAGTGCCTTCGGGCTTGTGGAAAAATCTTTTGAAACTTTAATCTTGTCAAGCCCGAGAGCGGGAAAGGTGTTTAGTGTTTACGGCTGGGGTTTTTTTTTCTATTGCGCAACATGTTTAAAGTACATAGAGGGCTTAGACCGACATATTGATGCATTAGAGGAGGATAAGACAGCAGCTGCGAACTCTTTGCAGGCTCCTGCTACAATTCATTTAATGCTAAACAGTGTAATTGATGAGTAGGAGTTTCTATTTCAAAGCATGCCAGGAAATCTTGTCTTGTTAGGAGAATTAAAACATGTTTACCATTTCCTAAGCAGACACTGCCGGTTCTAGACTTCTGAGAAAACTTTGGGGTCTGTAAATGCATCCATAAAGCTACTAACTCACTTCTTTCTTGTATTTTAAGGGCAGTTTTAGAGTCAACAAACAACTATGTGTTAAAACTGTTCATTATCAGAGTTAGCAATTAAGGCTATCGGTGTTAATGTGTTAATGCATGTGATTAATTTGACATTTACAACTGAAGCGCGTTAAATCGTGTCATTACAGCAATTGACGTCATGGGGCTGTTGTTGGGAGTTGAGGGTTTGTCATGCGGAGTCTCAACAATTACACAAGTACCTGCAACCCAAAAATTTCAGTTCCAACCCCTTAACCCAATTACACTTCTTTGTTTACAATCCTAGTGTTTAAGCTGTTCAACTCTGAGAAACTTTTCAGTCGGTGATTCAGTAAGTGAATGTGTAACGGCGGAGGCCAGCTAGTGAAGTGCTGGGCAGGTAAACCTCACTCCTCTGACCTCTAAAAGGTGGTCTAGCAATAGAAGTTAGAGGCCATGTAGTCTCCTTGTTAGAGCAACCAACTCCCATACGTAAGGTAGCCGTTTTGATCCCAGCTCTGAGTGTGTTGAGTTGTGTAGGACCGGCAGGGTTATATTGGTGCCGTGACCCAGGCGGGAGTAAGGTTTAGGGGGGTGAGTGTAATGGAGGCCAACTATTGAAATTCTGTGCAGGTCTCCCATGCGTAAGGTCACTGGATCGATCCCAGCTCGGAGCGGGTTGGATGGTGTAGGACTGGAGGTGGTTACATTGGTGCCATGACTCGGATGAAAGTGAGGTTTAGGGGGTGAGTGTAATGGAGGCCAGCTAGTGAAGTGCTGTGTAGGTAAAACCTCACTCCTCTGACCTCTAAAAGGTGGTCTAGCGGCAGACACTAGAAGCCATGGTCTTTAGCCTCCTTGGTAGAGCAACTCACTCACATGCGTAAGGACACTTGTTTGATCCCAGCTTGGAGCGGGTTGGGAGGTGTAGGACTGGCAGGGGGTCACATTGGTGCCGTGACCCAGATGGAAGTGAGGTTTAGGGGATGAGTGTAGTGGAGGCCAGCTAGTGAAGTGCTGTGCAGGTAGAACCTCACTCCTCTGACCTCTAAAAAGAGATCTAGCACTAGAAACCATGGTCTTTACCCTCCCTGTTAAAGCAATAGACTCCCATGTGTAAGGTTGCTGGTTCGATCCCAGCTCGGAGCAGATTGGGTGGTGTAAGACCGGCGGGGGTTGCAGATGCAATTAAACAATCAGCTATAAATAGCACATACTAAAAGAGAAAGTAAAGAGGGTAAATACATAATTCATTTATACATTTCCCTTTAGCTTAGTTTCTATTTGAGTTTTCTTTTTGTTTTTATTCTATTGACACACATTTAAAATACGTTAAAATCATTTTTGAGTAAAGAAAAAAATTCTACCAATCAGGTCGCTTTGAGATTAAGCATAGTGTGCCTAAAGCGCAATGCTTTATAGGTTTATCAGTTTCATTGCAATTGGGAGACACCAAACTATCTGGCCCGGTTCAGGCCCAGATAGGAGTTATTAACTTGGCTGAGACTTGACCCAGATATGGTCCATGTTTGGCCCTTGTCTGGCAGCCAGATTTGGTCCAGTCGTGTAACGTAATTCACTGCGGCATGTGGACCAAGCAAAACCTGATTGTGTAGGCTAGAGCTGGGCCAGAGAAATTTTGCTATGTAGGACGTTACCCTGATCAGTGGTTCCCAACCTTTTCTTGTTTGTGATCCCCTTTTCCGCCAGTAAGTATTGTTAGGTCCCCTCCACATTTAATGATATTATCGCTCAAATAAGTTTGCAGTAGGTGTGACAATAAAAGGTTGTTTTCAAACTAATGCTATGGTTATTACTATATCTAGATTTGTCTATACACAAATAATAGCCTAATGTAAAATATAAAAGCAAAACATCAGTAGGCCATTAGTATTGGGTACGCCTTGCGGTATTGGGCATGAGTTATCTGCAAATGTCTTATTAATTTGGACGGCCTCGTGCATTCATTAGCAAGAACTTTGGTGCAGATAATGAACTGTGGCTGGGCCAGGGACCCTTTGCTTCTAGAAAATGGAATAAAACCATAGTTCCGGTAACTTTCTTGATATTTCCTGCATTTCGTGTTTCCAGTATTGCTAGTGCTGTGACCCAAAATGTTTGGAGCTTCCTCCCCTGGGTCCAGTATGCTTGGGTCATTACTATTAGCTGCTGAAGGCGAATCAGTGAAGACTCAGTCTTTTTTTGTGGAGGAAGAATTACAAATTTGTCCATTTTTTTGTCAGCCCGGGGATAAAATGAACTAAGGCAACATCGTTGGGTCAGGACCCCCCTGCTGCAAACTGCTTACCGGAAATGATCTACTATTTCTTGTAGAAATTTAAAGTGCAGAACAGTCGGTACTCTTACGGTTTATTTGGACACAAAACACTGCACATTGGATATGAATTCGATTAGAACTACAAATGCGGGTAAACAAACTACAAACATGGTGGACGCACGAGACCGAACGTTAAGTGGAGAAGCTTCTGTAAAGATATTGGAATGACTGTGATAATATAAATATGGCATCTCGAACAGCGATTGGGTCTCATTTTGTGTATAAATGTATTTTTTTGATAGGGCAGGGAGGCAACATGTTAGCTGCCTCAGCTTAAGAACACAGCACTCTCTCTATTGATAAAAACTGTGTTACTATGTTGTCTAATGTATGTCAGTCTCGTCTTTTTTTCGTCATCAATAATGCCAATTCATTCATTACATGAGGGTATCAGAGTGTGTGCATTCATATTTTTTTCAGTCACATTAGCGCAGAGGATCAGTCAGGCTTCTGTTTGTGTCAAGCTATAAGCAACAAACATTTTTCGCCCCTCATTCCTTGTTGACGAAATGAACACTGGTCTTTGCAGCAGGTGTAAACAGCGGCGGGTGTAACAGGTGTCTGAGGGGAAGATTTAGCATCTGAAACGCTGAAGTAGTCTTGTGTCAAACCACAGCGTTTTGCTTCAGTTTATGAGAAAGGCTCTAATGAGTGAAAAACCTCAGCCGCCATCTGTTTCAAGCACACAAGACTTCTCATCTGCTGGAAATCTCCATGGCTCCCTAGTTAAAACATCACAGGGTAACTGTTAAGGATGTCACATTTGTTCTGGGGGAATGTTTGTGATTTTCATCCAATGCCAGGGCTTTTAGAGACCACCACTGTGAAGAAGCGTTTGCATATCTCTTCGTTTGACACATCTAATTTGAGCTCAATTATCTCGCTCAAGCGAAATGAAACCTAGACGCTCACTTTTTTTTATTTTATGTTTTCGTTCGTAGGCATCATGGGTAACGAGATAGACCAAGGGTGCGGCGAGGACCACATCCAAATATGAGACTCATAAACCAACACCAGCAATTACTGTTTGCATCTTTCATAATGCCCTCATCAGTTTGTCTCTGTAATATGTGTGTGCGTAATTACTAATCTTTATATTTCTGTGTGTCTCTGCCAGCGCTCAAATTAGATTCTTGCGCCTGCCTTCAAAATCAATTAATGTTGTCCTGAAACTTTGGGAAATTGAAGGAAAAACAGACATCAAAGTCAAATGTTAGACGCGGTGACGGATTTGCTGGAATAAAAGCGGAAGTTAAATTGCTGCCCAGCGTGAAAGCATGAACAATTAACACTTTGATTTAATTATGTCTTCATCTTTTATAATAATGTTTCATTTCGGAGAAGATCAATTATTTCTGTAATGAATCATTAGAGATGCTTGCTAAAGTATTAAACTTTGGTGTAATAGCTTGTCTCGTATTGTTCCTGCTATAGACATTTGTGTCAATCACAGATGTACAGAGACTCGAGGAGGTGCTGGTTTGACTTGAAGCCGTAACATAGCAACTTACAATGCCCTAGCAACCACAAAGTTGGTTGGAAAGGTAAAATATTAATAACTTTCTAGCATTGTGATGGTACAAGACAAACCAATCCCAGTTCTATTTTTGTACCTCTTCCCCTTGCCCCTTGAAACAGAGTGTGAAGGTGAAGGGCTTCAAAATTTACAGCACTACAACACTCGCACACGTCATCATATGTCAATGTGATCTCTTTCTTCATATGAGGTCGACGATCGCGACTGCTGTTGTTATTCCAGTTGCATTATTTTTTGGTATTGATCTTCAGGAAATCACTGAAGGCATACAGTATACTGTATCATGTTATCATAAAGATATAATATGGCAATAAGATTGTAACTGTACTGTGCATTTACACCATGGCCATATTCATCTATGTAAACACACACACACACACACATACACACACACACACAAAAACATTAACGTTATAGCAGACACTGTAAATAGCTCATTCCCAGCCACTAGACTTTTCTGACTGGGTATTCCAATCCAGTGTCAAATGTGAATCTAACCCTTTCCTCTTAGTCCTATGCTATAGACTAAGGGGTAGAATTGGGATTGGGCCTTAATTATTTTATTGGACCTTTTTTATTTTACTTTATTACAACATTTCAGCCTAAAATTGTAATATTAAGTTAAGCTTATACTAAGCTAATTATATTTTATATATAATTTTCACTTTGCAGTATTTTTACAGATAAAATTGTAATAAAAAAAATATAAATTTAAATTGAATTTTAAATTTATTTATTTATTTATTATTTTACATTTTATTTCAACCTTTATTTCATTGTGTTTTGCACAGATTAACAATTTAATATTTTTTATTTTTATTTTTCGAACTTTACTAATCGTTATGGTAAATTTTGCTCAAATTAGCATTTTTTAAATTTACTTTATTAATATTTTTAATATTATATTATATTATATTATATTATATTATATTATATTATATTATATTATATTATATTATATTATATTATATTATATTATATTATATTATATTATATTCATTCATTTTCTTGTCGGCTTAGTCCCTTTATTAATCCGGGGTCGCCACAGCGGAATCAACCGCCAACTTATCCAGCATATTTTTTACACAGCGGATGCCCTTTCAGCCGCAACCCATCTCTGGGAAACACACATACACACATATTCACACTCATACACTATGGACAATTTTAGCTTACCTAATTCACCTATACCACATGTCTTTGGACTTGTGGGGGAAACCGGAGCACCTGGGGGAAACCCAAGCAACCACGGGGAGAACATGCAAACTCCACACAGAAATGCCAACTGACCCAGCCGGGGCTCGAACCAGCGACCTTCTTGCTGTGAGGCGAACGTGCTACTCACTACGCCACTAAACTAAACTAAACTAAACTAAACTAAACTAAACTAAATTAAATTAAATTAAATTAAATTTTTCACCTTAGAATTGTAATGTTAGATTTTTGCAAATATAAATATTTCTTTATTTTATCTTATCTCAGTTCCACCGTTGTAGGGGTATGTTTTACACAAAAATATTTATAAATTTCAGCTTGTCAGGACAATATTACTTAGTCACAAGCATCGTTTTACCCTTGTATTTTTCCACAGGTCTTGCTTGCAACATACTAACATTGTTAAATTAAATTTAATTAATTAATTATTTTTATTATTATTAATATTTTATCGTATTACACTCCTTGACTAGTTATGCACATGCAGATTTTAATTAATCAGTTATTATTTTTTTCTTTTTATTACAACATTTGAATCATATAGCTGTCAAAAAAATTTTGAACCACACAATAAAAACTGTTACTGTAAGTTTTGCTTAGATAAACAATTATATTTTTTTTATTATTTACTTTATTAAATCTTAAATTTTATTTTATTTTTCACCTAAAAACCTATAAACATTATTTTATTTATTTCCCTCATTTCCCCTTACTGTAGTGGTAAGTTTTGCACAAAATTACTTATATATTCCTGCGTGCCAGGAGAAAATTACTTAGTAATAGCATAACAAGGAGAGCAAAAAATTATTATTTTACCCTGTCACAGGTCTTTCTTGATAACCACTTCACAACACACTAACATTGTTAAAGAAAGTTTAGCACCAATAAAAAAAGCATTATTTTATTTTATTACAATGCTTCAGAACAGCATTAAAAAAAGCGGGTCAAGTAATTTGATTTGACCTCGTCTTTGTGTTTTCCAAAGCTCTTCTTGATAACCCAGGTGCCTGAACAGTAACCACACCGCAAACTAGCCTATACTAACAAACTAACACGTCCACGGCGAATGCACGAGATGGAAGCAGCACTCTTCTGATTCATTTGTGAAATTATGTATTCATGGGTTTCTCTTCTGAAATGGCATTTCCCAAACAGAAAGCAGCGCCCTGTCAGCCTTGAGTGCTTTGTGGAATTGTTTAATTGGTTTGCGCTTTCGTTGAATTGATTGCAGGATTTCAGGGAGAGTGTTGTGATGCAGGCTAAAAGCTCCAGGACAGTGCGGAGAGATGAATTGTGGGACATAAAAGAAAAGGTCAGCGGCTCTGGTGTAAAGGGCACCGCTCACAGTGTATTAGAATGGAGTAATTGACAGATATGCTTGTTAACTGGTTTTGTATAAGAACACACCCTGATAATTGAAAACAGCATTGGAAAGCATGTGTTTAGCGCGCTGCCGTTCTGTTTTGCTTTATTTAGCCAGTTCCGACCATTTAGATAGGAGGTAAACAACATAAAGTGGATTTTCTCGTGTTTTGAAGGAAGTGTGAGTCACGGCTTCATTTGCATAACTTGATTTGACATTCAAATTTGAATTTCATTTGAATTGGAATGAAGCGAAGTTCAAAGAAACAAACAAAAAACGGTTTCTTTTTCACGTTTATCAAGACGAAGCTTGAATTTTGGCTTGAGGCCTTGTTTAAAACATTTTAATATTTGATGGAGACAGTACAGACAGATTAAGAGAAAGGTAGATTAACGGACGAATGGATGGATGAATGGATGGATGCATAAATGATATATCGATGGAAATATGTATGGTTATATGGACAGACAGATTTAAGAAATGTGGATGAAACTGAATAGAGAGATGGTGTTCAGACACAAATGGATGGATGGATGAATGAATGAATGAATGAATGGATGGATGGATGGATGGATGGATGGAACGATGGATGGATGGATGGATGGATGGATGGAGGGATGGATGGATGGATGAGAGATGGACATACAGGCACACACAAAAGATGGATGGATGAATGGACAGTCGGATGTACAGACTGAAAAATGGAAGGACAGAAATGAATGAAAAAAGATAGACAGATTAAGCAAAATGTAGGTGAATGGACAGATGGATGGGAAGAATGTGAGATGGATGTACAAACAGATGAATACAATGCAAAGAAAAAGGGACAGATGGAGGGATAGACAGATGGAAGAATTCAGACACAAAAAAGATTCATGGATGGATGGATGGATGGATGGATGGATGGATGGATGGATGGATGGATGGATGGATAGATGGATGGATGGATGGATGAATGGACAGATTAAGATAAGGATGACAGAACAGGAGAGGCAGATTGAGGGATTGATGTACTGACACATGTAAAAAGACTAGTGTATGAATAGAAGTATGGATGTACAGAGATAGAGAAAGATGATGGATGGATGGATGGATGGATATATGGATGGATGGATATATGGATGGATATATGGATGGACATGGACAGACAGATTTAAGAAATGTGGATGGATGAAACCAAATAGAAAGATGGTGTGCAGGCACAAATGGATGGATGGATGGATGGATGGGTGGATGGATGGATGGATGGATGAATAGGTGGATGGATGGATGAATAGGTGGATGGATGGATGGGTGGGTGGATGGATGGATGGGTGGATGGATGGATGGATGGATGAATAGGT
>CAIGQQ010006052.1:1977528-1998790 GCA_903798035.1 Danio albolineatus | reverse complement strand
TTTAACAAACAACTACTGACATATTTTATCATATTGCTAGAACAAACGACTTCTCCTAGCATGTTTTAAAACAAAACTGCTGACATATTTTTATTATGTAGCATGTTTTAACAATAATCTGGTGACAGCACACTACTAACATGTTTTAACAAATGACCGCTGACATAATTTTGCATGTTGCTAGCATGAATTAAAAAACTGCTGACACATTTTAGTATGTTGCTAGCATGTTTTAAGAATCAACTCATGACAGCACAACACACTGCTAACTTGATTTAACAAATGGCTGCTGACATATTAGCATGCTAGTAATATGTTTTTACAAATGACTGCTGGCAAATTTGAGCAAGTTGCTACCATGTTTTAGCATATGCTGCTGACATTTTTTAGTCCACTGCTCACATGTTTGAACAAATTACATATTTTAGCACACTGCATTTTAACAAAGGAATGTGAATATATTTCAGCATGCTACAAGCACATTTTAAAAAAACAACTGCCGACATGTTTTATCACGTTGCTATTATGCTTTAACAATCAACTCTTGACATTTTAACATTTTTCTAACACATTGTAACAAATGACTACTGGCATACTTTAGCATATTCTCCTAGCCTGTTTTAACAAACAACTGCTGACATATTTTAGCATGTTGTAAGCATGTCTTAACAAATTACCTTTACTTCAGCATTCTCCTAGCATGACATATTTTAGCATGTTTCTCACTCATTTTTAGCAAACAACTACTAACATATATTAGCATGTTTTAATAAACAACTGCTGACAAATTGTATGATGTTGCGAGCATGTTTTAACAAACAACTGTTGACGTTTAAGCATGTTTCTAACAGGTTGGAACAAATGACTACTCGCATACTTTAGCATATGCTCCTAGCATGTTTTAACTAAACAACTTCTGACATGCTTTAGCATGTTCCAATCATGTTTTAACATTTGTTTTTTACAAATGACTGCCGGCATATTTGAGCAAGTTGCTACCATGTTTTAGAATAGGCTGCTGACATTTTAGTACACTGCTAACATGTTTCAATAAACTACATATTTTAGCCAACTGAATTTTATATATTTTAGCATGCTCCTAGCATGTTGTAACAAATAACTGTTTATATATTTTAGTATGTTGCTAGGATGTTTTAAACAAACAACCGAAGACATATTAGCATGTGGCTGATATGTTTTAGCATAGGCTGCTGACATATTTTAGCAAGCTGTTACCATGTTTTAGCCTTGTCTGCTAACATAATTTAGCACGCTGCTAACATTTGCTCACGTTTGACCAAGTGGCTGCTGGCATGTTTTACTAAATGCTTCTACCATGTTTCAGCAAGTGGCTGCTAACATGTTCCCACATTCTGCAAACATGCTTGAGCAGATGGTTATTACCATACTTTAAGTTGTAAAAATAAATTAGGGTATCATTAGGATGTTCTAATGCTATTCGCTTACAAACATAAGGAATGCACTGTCAGTATACTGTATATGCCATAGTTTGTATTGTGTTTTGTAATGTTAGTTTCCATTAAAACCAATAAAATTCCCCATTATAAACATTAAAATCAGGGCTTCTGTTTTTTGTTTTGCTAGCATGTTACTAACATGTTTATTATCTTTTAATATGTTTCTAAGTCAAATTTAGAATACAGTTTGTGGGAAAAAAATCTAATAAAACAAATCAAAGACATCATTACAACATGCATGTTTGTTCTTTGTTCTGAACAGTTTCTGAAACTTCTGTGTATTATGTTGTCAACTCATTTTCAGGATCAGACTCTATTGATGTTATTCAGCACTCTGGACAGTTCCTCTTCTCAGTCACCTTGTCAGATGCTGGGAGATCATTAGAATGAGGCAAACTAAAACTGACTGCAGATCACACCGTTTGATTGGTCTTCATTTGTTCAACATTAAATGACAGAAATAATTAACCCCAAAATGTAAAACTATCAGCATTTACTCTGTAGAACACAATTGAGAAGAAAAATCCATCATCATGGCCAAATGTTGTTTTAGACTCTGAAAAGAATTTAAAATTGACTTTGAGTGTATGAACAAAACAGCTGAAACTTTCTTCAGAATATTTCATATTATGTTCCACATAAAAAGAGTCATACAGGTTTAAAAAATACAACCTGAAAGTGAGTAATGACAGAAATTAACTCATGACAGAAGTTGAAATTAATTAACAGCAAATGAATGCATAGTGACAAAACGAGCAGATACATTTTATTCAGACAGCAATTATCCCGATCATTAGTCTTAGCTGTGGTTGAGATAAATAAATGTTTTCTTTGTGCTTTGTGCCTTTCCAACCATGACTAACCAGCATCAACATAGCTCTAAGCCTACTTATTTTGAAACCCAAGTAATATATGTGTACACGCCCACATACTTGTATACAGCATATGGTTTGCAGGGACTCTCCATAGGTATAATGTATTTTATATTGCAAAATTTGTTTGTTTTTTGTCCTAACCCTAACCCGAACATACAAACTACACACAGAAATGCCCAAACTGGTCCAGCCGGGACTCAAACCAGCGACCTTCTTGCTGTGAGGCGACAGTGCTAACCACTGAACCACAGTGCTGCCCTGTCTTCAGGCTTATACTTACTCATTTTAATGCTTGTCCGGTCACCCTAAATAAGAATAAGCACACAATACACAGATGAAAATGTGAGGTTAAAAGCGTACATCTTCTAGGGTGGCATTATCCCCCATAAATAATCAAATTAAAGCAGTCGTGTGTCATAACCTTGCAATTAATACAACTTTTCAAGGCGTGTTTCTAATCGAGCGTGAGATTTATTGAGCATTAAGAGCATAACTCTGCCCTTACAGGTCACTGCAATTCATCAATCACTAAAAGCCCCTCATTACTAAAGTTAAGAAGCTGTAATGCGTCCATGTGCTTTAATATTCCTCAAAAAATAAAGAAATATATATATATATACACACAATAGCTCTGTCTGGTTGTCGAATCTGATTGGCTGATAGCTGTGAGATATTAAAGTAACAACAGCACATGCACAGCCACTTCACCCTTTACTTTGCCCACATGAGTGGCAAGCAGAGGACTACAGTTTGACAAATATTGCAGCTTTTGGACAACCTAATGTACTTTTGAGGCTTTTTAGGTGAGAATGTAGTCTTATATTGAACAGGTAAAAGACATTCTAAACCAATCTCTCTCTTTTGTATTATGTAGTTCTGTATTTATACCATAGTAACCTGGTAGTATTTGTTTTGCTCTGGCTTTTTCAGGGTCAATAATTGTGATCAGAAAAGTAATTCAATAGAGAAGTACTGGGAAATCCTGATGGCATTAAATGCTGTTCAGCCTTATAATCTTAAAATGTGAGCAAAATCACCTGTTTTGTCATCATTTTAGACATTACACTAGAGAATCATTCAGATACTAGCTCTAAAGTGACGTTTACGAATGTGAAACGGTTTCTGCTGTTCTGACGGTCAGCTGCAGATGTGAATGAACAGCAAAAGAAAGTAGTTTCTCATACAAAAGGGTTTTTGAGACTCTCAGTGTTTGATTTTCTTTTTTTATATACATGATTATGTTGTCAAACTGTTGCAATATCACACTTGTTGCATATACAGTCATATCGCACTGCTACTTGTGTGATGTTGCTCATATATATTGTTTGATTATTGCATCATGAGTTTTCACATGAATTAACAACTGCTTGACTTGTGGCGATGCATAAAATTTTGGCTGAAGCTTGAGCCAAATATCCTTTATGTTTAACTCTGTGCTCTTTTAAATTTAGATATCAAATAATAACTTTCATATACAGTTGAAGTCAAATGAACTCACCTGAATTATTCGCCCCCTATATTATTTTCTACAATTTTTGTTTAACGAAAAGAAGATAATTTTCAACACATTTTGTTTTGTAAAAAATATTGCTTAAGTAGCCGTGCATTTATACTTTTGCGTACTGCTTGTTTTGCCCTGCAATATCAATTCTGGCAGTAGGTTTTTATGTTCCTCTGTATCGAGTTTCTTTGTGGGTGTTTTGGTTTTTCTGAATGCCACCTTAATGTACAAGAATCTAAAACTCACTCGTTCAGAGGCAGGAACCGGCAGACGTGCAAACAACTTTAATCATAAGGTAAACCAGTGTTGGGTGTAACGCGTTACCAAGTAACTGTTCATTTTTAGGTATTTTAATTACAGTTACTTGCGTTACATTGTAAAATAATTAAACTCGCTGAATAATCTTACACAATTTTATTAATTTATGTTCTAAAGGTAAAAGTAAACTCTGGCGCTTTAAAACCATCGTAGTGCAGATGGATGTGATAGCGCCGCGCGCCAGTTTGCTGCTAGTCATAAAGCGGAAGATGTCGGACTCAGCTGAAGCGAGTGGCTGTTTTACGAAATTAAAACATTCCCAGACAAGAACATTACAGTATTAATCAATTTATTTTTCCTCATTGCGCACCTGCGTGCTGTAGCGAGCGGCTTTTTCAAGGCTATCGCGCACCTTTCATGGGCTGTGAAGATTACTATGAGAAAGGCTAGGATGACTACGCAGATGTGACAGAGGGAGTCGGCGAATTTAACATGACTGATGCTGCTCTGTTTACAGAGTAATAAGACACCTTTTGCTCGATCGGATCACAGGTAAACAAGAGAGACACAATCCAGTTCAAAAACATGCCGTATAAATCTTATGCCTTTTGTCCACTTCCGATCATACTGTACAGGCTTTCATTCTAATACCGCGAAAAATAATGCTTTTTTTGTAAAGATTGCATGATCCTGCCTGATCGATAGATATGCAGAATAATATTTAAGAAGGTTACATTGCATACTAAAAATTATTATGCATGTAATTATTATAGATTTTTTTAAAATAGAATATAATAAAGATGATTCAGAAAACTAAGAAGCTAAACTATTTCATGTTTGACTCATATGTTTTATCTAAGTATTTATTATTTACAGAGTTAAATTTTTATTATTTGTCCACTCAAGGTTTATAGGGATTTCAAGAAGTATTTAGTTAAGTTACTTATTGAGTAATTAAGTTACTTTTCAGACACAGTAATTAGATAAGTATTTTAAATACAATATTGATTAAGTAATTAGTAATTAATTACTATTTTAAAGTAACTTACCCAACACTGAGGTAAACACAAAACAAAGTTTTCCATCTGGAGCACCTTCATGGCACTCGACACTTGTAAACAATCACTTTATTGGGCTTGCGGCTCTCAGCACCACCCACAGGTAGTCGATGGTATCTACTAATGGTAGATGTATGATTAGGCTAGCACATAGGCTAACTAAACAGTATGAAAGACAAAACCTCAATTTGATAACCTTGCTTTTAATTATACATCAGTATATGAAAGGGTCAATATAACCAATAATTTCTGGATGCTGCCTTTATGACTCAAGCTGAGATTACATCTCTTAGCGATGCAATTTCAGAGACAACGCACTCAATGGAGCTAGTAACGTCACTGTGAGGGGTAGGGTAGAGATGGGGTTAGGTGAGCCCAGTAAAAATTAGAACTTTTCTGTCATAAACTTTAGTAAAACAACTTGTCAAAAAGAATTTTAAGAAATGAAACCCTGCGAACACATTAAATAGATTGAGGAATGGAGAAAAGGGCGCTCTTTTATTATCAGCTGTCAGTCAGCGCCCGCTCTTTTTTCCTGGTCATTGCACCTTTCCCGTGTGCAGTGTAAATGCAGACAATCAGATAAGAGTCACTTTTAAAAGATGATGTAAGCTGGTCATTAAAAAAAATCGGATACAGTCACAAAATTGGAATTAACCATCAAGATCTGCAGCGTAAATGCAGCAATAGATTTCAAGCCGACTTTAAGCACTATAATAGGAGAGCAATCATACTTCATTTAGGACTGTTTTCTTAGCGACTGTTACTTTATTTAAGCAATAAGATACATAAAGCTGTGCTATACTGCAAATAGAATCTGTTTTGTTATTGTCTTTGTGTTTTATAATAGCCAGAATCACTCACTTTCACTTGACAATGTGATTCATACTGTCATTTTTTTCATACACCCAGGCAATTCCTCCCTGCAGCAATAAAAAAACAAGTCATTTTCACTCTTTAAATACATATCTGCCTCCCCTCTTTGCTCTTCAGGTGCGAATGGCTTCTGTCTTCAAACTCACTGCGTTTAAAAATCGATTCCGATATTTCAACAGGCTCCAGACGCGCCCGTCCCATCTTCATTTCCGCATCTGCGTGATGCATTTAGTCTGAGAGCACGCAAATCATTTTCATTCCCCACAAAAAGCAGCGGGTGTCTTGCAGTTATTTAGCGAGATTACATGGTGTATGGATCTCGTTCAAAACGCTTTATTTACTCGTTCGCTGTGGATGGATGAGCTCGACTGAAGGGAGATGAGCAAGAAAAAATGGGCAGAATGTTACAACAGTGAGAGCAAAGTTTTTTTCTTTTCTTTCTTTCCTTTTTTTTTAGATTTGCATATTTGGGTTGTGGAGGCTTCAATGCTTCATTGCTTGCATTTTCATGCTAGAGTATGTGGCATGAGCTGATTTCAGTTGATTTAAAGCCTGAGTAAGAGCATCCTGGTTATATTGAACTACAAAAATGAAATCCTAAATGCAACTATCTAATGTAATATATGCACATGTGTATATTATACTAAGATAGTACGTACAGGTTTGAGTGAAATGTTAACATTGGTTTTATTCAATAAAGGTCTAAAATAGGGCTAGACGTTTAATTGAAAAATAAGCGAAATCAACATTAAGAACCAATAAAGAATCTAATTTTGCAAGGTTGATTTTATCGATTATTTTCCCTACTGTGTGTGGTCACAAGACCCTGCTCTGTTAAGGCTGATTTATACTGACTTATATCGAGAGCACACACATGATCCAGCGCAGCCTTCGCGCGGTCGCATACACACGCACCTCTCTAAAATATAACTACACGTTACCAAGACGCATAGCGGAGGCTCTGTGATTGGTTGGTTTGATAGCGTTGACACACATGGGTGAGGCAGAGAGCCACGGAAAAGCAAAGTGTCAGTATGGAGCAACTGTTACAAGTGTGGAGGGGCTGGTTTGTGTTTACCTTATGATTAGGGCCCGACGGAATCTGCAGACATTTTTTGCTATTTCTGTGCAAAATTTGTTAAAAAAACTGCAGATTTATGCGGAATGATTTTGGGAGTTTCATAACTAAAAACTTGATATATGAAATAAAAAAATAATACATTTTTAACTTTTGTTTAATGTTTACAATGTGAATCTAATTAGATCCACTTTATTTGGTAAATAAAGCAAGCCTTTCATATAAAACATCTACTAAAAGACAGAAAATACTTTACAACCTGTAAATACATCATATGAATATTTTTATATTAGTCAATAATATTACTGAAATTAATTTTAAAAAACTGAATAAATATATATGTACACACGTTTACACAAGTAAATAAACTGGATCATTGATGGGCTACAAATCTGTGGAATTCTGCACCCGCAGATTCCATGTGGGCCTACTTATGATTAAAGTTGTTCCATGTCCGCCTAATCCCACCTCTGAATGAGAAAGTTTTAGCTTCTTGTACATTAAGGTAGCGTTAAAAAAAAAAAAAAAAAAAAACTGTGAAGAAACTCGACACAGAGAAACATAAAACCCACTGCCAGCTAGTGTTTCGGAAGTGTTATTACAGAGCAACACAAACAGCATGCTGAAGTATATCAATGCATGGCTATGCGCAAGGCAAGCGCCGTGGGTCACAACAATCACTCAATGCTGATGTATAAATCAGCCTTTAAAGCCAGAGGCTGATTTATTCTTCTGTGGCCACTTTGCAGCCACGTGAGCCATATTTTCCATTACATTCAAGTTATTTTTTACATTAAAATGTTTGTTTACAGAAGAAATGCACTGTTAAAAAATATTATTAACAGGATATGCAAGAGTTACTTTATTTAGAGGAGATGCTGCTTATACTTTTAATATGAAAAGCACTGGATATAATTAATTTTGTATCTAAAAGTGCGAGTTATTTAAGCGACTGTTGGTTTTAAGCATTGTGTGTTTTAATTTCAGTTGTTCAACGTTGATGTTTATTAAATAATCACAGATAGTAGATAGGGTGTGTTTCCTTCAATTATTTTTAAAATCAAGTAATGCACCCTTCATTCAAAATCTCTGATATGTTATAGATGAGCTTATTTAATGTACAAAACTTGTCAGTAAACTATGAAGGCAAGAAATATTTAGATTTATAAAAATAAAACAATCATTCATTAATCGTAATCGAGTTAAAACGTTCAATTAATCGAGATTTTCATTTTAGGCCAAATTGTGTAGCTCTAGGAAAGTATTCATTTCATATTAATATATTGTAATTTAGAGGTTTTTTTTTTGTTTAATATATTACAATTGGTTATCACAAGAAAGATAATGACAGTTGGTCTAGAATAATAGATGTAATATACTCATCTTTGAAAACATGTATGGCAACATTTGCTATTTTAACCAATGGTTATTACCAATGGTAATATTATAAATGGCAGTTATATTTATTTGAAATTTGAAAGAAATCTCATCAGTATTCAAACACTATTATTATATTATAATAATATATAATAATAAAATAAAAATTCTTAAGTTGGGTACAATAATATTGACCTAATATTGAATATTTAATAATAAAAAAAAGCTGCTTTTATTTAGGCCAAACAAAAAGAAATAAGACTCTCTCCTGAAGAATAAAAAAATGGCTCACTGGCCATTTTATTAGGTACACCTACTAGTACAGGGTTGGACCCCCTTTAACTGCTTTAATCCTTCAATAACAAAACAAAAGCGCTATTACAAGTTATGAATAAAAAACATTATGTTTACAAATCTGTTCTTTCGGTTCGGAAACTTTCTTTCAGTCAAACAACTCTTGGGAAATATTTGTAAAAGAATTCAAATTTCACAGGAGGGCTAATAATTTTTCCTTCAACTCTATATAGCCTCCAAGTTTCATTTATTTAATATTTTACTATTGTATGTTTTGCCTTTTTTTCCTCCTTTGCATTAAAATATTATGGAGTTATACTCCCAGAACCCAAGATGTTGTTCTTTTTTGAATACACTTTAATCAGCGCCACATGGTCAAACACTCATCAACAATATTAACCATACACTGGGTGTTCTGGGGTTATCAGGCCTGTCCACTGCAGGCTTCAGTATCGGTATTGCATGTTAAAGCATCCGCTTCCTGTGTGCATGGTAATCTGTAATGTTTAAAAGTGTGTTCAAGAGGCGAGGGAGGAACAGGGTTGGGATCATAATTGGTGAGAAACTGAAAATGTCAGTTCCGCTAGCTTAGAAATCTCAGTCTACCGTTTACAAGCTGAGCTTTTTAATTCCCTCTGGCCAGAATGCCAATTTTCTGCTATAGTAGTAGCTATGTCCCAGGAATTGCTTATGTTAATAAAGCTGGTGAAATAACCGCACAATTAAGCAATTTTAGTGCTTAAATTTTAATTTGGAAACGCTGCCATTTCTCTGCTTAGTCATCCATGTAAAAAAAGAATACAGACATGCACATTTTTCATGTCGCATCGTTTTTTTCCTCATACATGCAGGTGAAGGTTAGATTTGTGCTTGATTGCACAGATTACTAAAATCAGATTGTTTTTGCTTGGTTTTAGTGTTATAGTATGGCTTTTAACTCTGAAAAATCATCTGAGAAAAACAAATATATTATCTAGTTTTGATCAGAAGCATTTATAATTGATCATAACAATTATTTCTATAATTAAAAAAATATTAAATAAATAAAAAAGGTTAGTTTTCAAAGGGACATCAAAAGAGAGTGTTGACATGAACCAGCAGTGTTTACTGTTGTGATACTGTCGATAGTACTGTCAATGATAGTACAGTCACATATGATCTGCTTATATAGTGATTTCAGAAAGAAAAGGCATTTCATTCATTCATTCATTTTCCTTCGGCTTAGTTCCTTATTTATCAGGGGTCTCCACAGTGGAATGAACCGTCAACTAGGGTTGAGCAATGTCGACCAATTTGGAATTGTACGATGTCTAATGTGAAACATCGCGATGGATTATGGCATCGTCGTTGTAGGCGTGGGGAATTAATTATTTGTAAATAATTAATTAATTCATAACGAAATAAATAAATAAAGATAAATAAATAAAGATAAGTAACACACAAATTACCGCATGTCAATTACTTTTTCTGTGGGGCTCTGGCATAAATAGGCAAAGTGATCCGTGTTGTTATAATGGCGTCGACAAACTTGGTAAAAAAAGGTGCACAACCAACAGGAACCAACCAACAATAGCTGAGGTTTCTGCTAAAATGACGAAGTACAAGCATGAAAGCAAAAGATTGAAGCAGTGTACTGATGGTGTGACACGTTTCCTGATAGATTCAAAAGACGAAGAGTCGTTAGATAGAGAAAAGATTAATTAAATATCACGTTTAACAACTAGTGAGATGCGAACCAGCGGTACATCTGACGTGAAACTGTCCGACGTGCACTGTTCTCTGGGGTTTTGTGCAAAGCACCCACTGAACTGGAGCTGGAGCTCAGAAGAGCGCATGACTGTGTGTGTGTCTGACTGTGTCAGCGGTATACTCAAATTTTCTTTTTTTTTTTAATTGTTCAAATTACTTATTTAAAATGAGTTGAAACAACATAATTCTTGAGATTTAATTGGTACAACTTAATTTTTATGTTCAATCTAGATACATTTATTAAACGTGTTAACCTAATCGATTTGTGTTGGTACAACATGGGACAGAGGGCTGTTCAGAAATGCTAGTTGAAACACCAATGTGGATGTGAATTGTTTTCGTTTAAAAATGACATTTTAAAACTACTGTAAGATGTATTAGTGTAAACGGGGCCTAAGTGTGTATTTTTCGCAAGGGGGTTGCTGCTGCGACAGGGGCGGGAGTGGAGGATCGCGATGCCGGCTTAGCATTGTGAAGTCTATCGGCCATCGGCCATGACTTTGGACTGTGGGGGAAACGGGAGCACCTGGAAGAAAACCCACACAAACACAGGGATGACATGCAAACTCCTCACAGAAATGCCTACTGGCCCAGCTATGACTTGAATCAGTGGTGTTCTTGCTGTGAGGCGACAGTGTTAACCACTGAGCCACCGTACTGCCAGTATGTCATTCACTTGTATTACATTTTTATCACCCAATGACTCTTATGCTTCTTTCCTTTTTCTGTTTTTCTTTTCTTTATTCAATTGACAAACGTAGAATGAAAATATTTCCAGCGTTTTCAGAGAGAAAATAACTTGTATTCTGGAAATATAGACCCATTTTAATTTAAATGACTGCAACACACACCAAACAAGTTGGGACATGTTTAACACCCATTCACATTAACTTTTCTTTTTAATACAATGCTTAAACTGATCATACTACAGTAACTGTTTAGGTTTTACAAGTGCATTATTTTTTGCCCAATCTGCCTTAATACAAAACCTCAGCTGCTCAACAGTCAGTGGCCATTATTATCTGTTTCTCCTTTTCACGATGAGCCATACATTTTCAATAAGAGACTGCAGGAAGGCCAGTCAAGCACATCCAATCTGTGTCTACAAAACCGCACCGCTGTAGCACATGCAGAATGAGACTTGATCTAATAACCATAGACTTACCATGAAAGACGGCATCTTGGTGCCAGTAAATGTCACTGTATTCTTCCAATATATGTTGAAATATCAATGGTACACATGTTGATCACTCGTATTGTTTGCTCTGCTGCAGCCCAAACTGAGACAGATGTTTGCTTCTGCATCTTTCGCTCAAGAAAGTCTTGATGGTCTCTTTGAACTTTGAGACTAGGAACTCAGAATTTACCAGAAACAAGCTAAAATGTGGAGTTCAGCACACTTCTCCACTGTGTTCTTGATGATCTGAGATCAGCTCTAGTCTTGAGTTTTCCTGAGCTCATGTGGCTTTATTTAACAGCACAACATGAAGGTTTCCTGTCTTGTTTTATATGAGATTTTTCAGGATTTCTTCAATGTTTTCATTATATTAATTATTGTACGGAGCACACATCTCCACTGTATTCTTGATGATCTGGAATCAGCTCTGGCCCTGAGAGTCAGCAGAATCACAGCAACACACAACTGATGTACAGCTTTTTTTAACAATAAGCAATGCGTTATTTCCTGATGCAGCAGCAGACTGTTCAGTTTTGTGTTTTTTTTTTTCTTTTTCTGAAGTTCTCCTGAGCTCATGTAGCTTTATTTAACAGCACAACATGAAGGTTTCCTGTCTTGTTTTATATAGATTGAGGTTTTTCAGGATTTCTTCAATGTTTTCATTGTATTGATTATGGTATGGAGCAAACATCTCGACTGTATTCTTGATGATCTGGAATCAGCTCTGGCCCTGAGAGTCAGCAGAATCACAGCAACACACAACTGATGTACAGCTTTTTTTAACAATAAGCCATGCGTTATTTCTTGATGCAGCAGCAGACTGTTCAGTTTTGTGTTTTGTTTTTTTTTTTTGTTTTTTTTTCTTCTGAAGTTCTCCTGAGCTCATGTGGCTTTATTTAACAGCTCAACATGAAGGTTTCCTGTCTTGTTTTATATAGATTGAAATTTCTCAGGATTTCTTCAATGTTTTTATTATATTAATTATGGTATGGAGCACACATCCCCACTGTGTTCTTGATGATCTGAGATCAGCTCTGGCCCTGACAGTCAGCAGAATCACTACAACACACAACTGATGTACAGCTTTTCAACAATAAGCCATGTGTTATTTCTTGATGCAGCAGCAGACTGATCAGTTTAGTTTTTCCCCCCTTTTTTTTTTTTCTTTTTCTGAAGTTTTCCTGAGCTCATGTGGCTTTATTTAACAGCTCAACATGAAGGTCTCCTGCCTTGCTTTATATAGATTGAGATTTTTAGGATTGCCTCAATGTTTTCATTACATTAAATATGGTAGTGGAAGAAAGATTTAAGTTGGTTGTGATTTTTAATTTGTTTGACAATTCTTACATGGCTTTTGGCACAAAATGATGAGTCACGAGTCAGCTCTGGCCCTGAGAGTCAGCAGTATCACTACAACACATCTGATGTACAGCTTTTCAACAATAAGCCATGTGTTATTTCTTGATGCAGCAGCAGACTGTTCAGTTTTGTGGGGTTTTTTCCCCCTTTTTTTCTTTTTCTGAAGTTCTCCTGAGCTCATGTGGCTTTATTTAACAGCACAACATGAAGGTTTCCTGCCTTGCTTTATATTGATTGAGATTTTTTATGATTTCCTCAATGTTTGCATTACATTAAATATGGTAGTTGAAGAAAGATTTAAATTGGTTGTGATTTTGCATTTATAAATGTGATTTTTTATTTATTTTGTCAATTCTTACATGGCTTTTGGCACAAAATGATGAGTCACGAGTCGTGTTTTTGCAAAGACTGAGACCCTCATTTTTTACACCCTAACATGAAGCCATCTCATATCACCAGTCTACTTCAACAGTTTACACTTAGCTATTGCTTGAAACTAATAGCAGGTTTAGCATGCTGTCCTGGGAGAGAATCCTGAGCTTGGAGATAATTGGGTAACACTTTATTTTGATGGTCCATTTGAGTATTTGTAGACTGTCTGCTTAATATCTGTTGATATGCTCCTTCAACAGACATTTAACTGACTATAAGAAACTTTCCAGGTACATTTCAACTTACACTTACAGTAACCCCAACCTAACAGTCTACTTATAATCTAATGAGAACTAGTTGCTATGTAACTTAAATTCAACAAACGGACCATCAAAATAAAGTGTGACCGATACCTGGTTATTTAGCATAAAAGGGGGTCTGAGAACAGGTACATCTCAAGAGCTCCCCCTGGTAAATGAGGAAAAGGGGGAGATGGGGTGGAGGGGGATACTTCACAAATGAAGATAAGGGAAGTAAGACAAAATAGGCTATGTATTGTAGGTCTAGGGAACATGTAACCATTTTATCCACTTCACAAGTCTTGACGCGTATTAGTACTCTTACACTTGACCACAACACGAGAGTCCATCCAATTCAGTGTATCTTCTTTAATTTTTTTACATCAGATGTTCACACGTCAATCTTGTCACAATCCACTTTCAAGCAACTTGTTTGCTCCAGATTGATGGATTATGAATTCAATTTTTACCTTTATGGTCAAAAGCTTGTGTTCTCCAACTCCTGCATATCACACTAACAACTCACGTGTGTCTTAAAAACATCATAATAAACAGCATACTACACATGCACAGTAAAAAAGTAACTCAAAGTACATGACATGCAAATCAACATGAACACATTATATAACACAAAAATTATGAAAATGATCTTGAACAGTAAAATATGAAATACGGCTCTTACAGTAGGCTTGGATTCATCTGATTGGTGTATCGACGATTGTTGTGAGAGACCAGCCACGATCAATCATAGCACGTGATCCTCTCAAAATTAGCTTATAAAACTTCACTTATTTACTGTTTCAAAACTGTTAATTTGGATATTCTATGACCTTTTACTTTTATTTAGCCTCTGTCCTGACTCATTTGGAATGTGATGCAGCCATCAAAATAAAAAAATTGTTCACATTTACAAAATGCATTTAGGTTTGTCCAGCCTGATCTCTTGAGGAAACATACCTTTTTTATTTATTTATTTAAAAAAAAAAAATTTTATTACCTTTTGTCAGTTTAGTGGCTAATTTCTACAAATTCATATGAGTTCAGTCGTACAAAAATGTATGATTTTAAAAAGGAGGCGCCCAACCACACCCCTAAACCCAACCGCCATTGAGGGATGAGCAAATCATATTAAATTGTATGAATGAGATCATACGAATTAGCCACTAAATAAAAAAGTTACGAATTGCTGTGAGATTGTGTTGGTTTGTCAGTAAAAACTGTGGAAAACTTTTCAGCTTGTCAATTAAATACAAGTTAAAGATTCTTGATTTCATAGCACTTTACAAAACATGCCAACTTTTGTAGAATTCAGGTTGTAGTTAGACCCACCCCGAATGTGATTTGGCACATGAAAGAGAATGATTTATTGATTTGTTCAAAAACACAGACAGGTCTGCAATCAAAACACCTCTATAAAACTATAGAAAAAGGGTTGAATTTCTTACAAATTTGAGCTTTTTATGGATCATAGGGAGTAAATAATGGCAAAATAATGAGTTTTATTATAGACAAAATAGCCTACTCAGCCCCAAAGCCAGGGACGGTTCGGGTGGTTCGAAAGACCCACTCCCTTACTGACAAAGGTCCAGAATTTGTTTTATACATGAGCTCATTTGTCCTATTTTTACAGCTATTCCATCATAAACTGTGAAACTAACCCATCCAAAAGGCTTTAAGACCAAGTCGAATGCTCTGTTGACCATCATATCGGTGTGACTTCAACTAATCAGTTTTGGCCAATGCAAACATGAGTCCAACATCCAGCATAATATTATGAGTCCAACATCCAGCTGTGCAAGAAAACATACAATCTGAGATAATAGAAGTCATCTTTTGCTACTGTATGTTTTTAAATAGAGAAAACTTTTATTCTAAATCCTGGACGTTATTTTTGAAGCATAAAAAAAGGTCACACTTTTTTTTGATGGTCCATTTGTTGAATTTAAGTTGCATTGCAACTAATTCTTATTAGATTATAGACTGTTAGGGCTGGAGTTATAGGGTTGGGGTTAGGGGTAGGGTTAGTGTAAGTTGACAAGTACTTGCAAAGTTTCTTATAGTCAGTTAAATGTGTGTTGAATGTCAGTATCAACAGGTATTAAGTAGACAGTCTACTAATACTCAAATGGACCATCAAAATAAAGTGTTACCGAAAAAACAGATAAAAAAAACAAGCTGTGAAGCACCAAAAGCGACCCATATTAAAATGAATTTGAATACTAATTTGGCTATTGTTGTTATCCAAGAACTTTTAATTGTACTTTTTTTACAAGAGAGGCTAAAAAAATCGTGAAGCTCTTTATTATTATTATTATTATTATTATATATATTTTTAAATTATTATTATTGTTATGTTTTAATTTTTTTATTATTCAAATAGCTAAATTCTGACTGAGGAAAGTTGAATGTGCTGGCCAGTTTGTTATTTGCCTTATAAATGGCAATTGGCTTTTTATTTAAAACTTTAACAGATTTTATTATTTTTTTAAATAATATATAATGTAATAAATTTATTTTAAAAATGCATATTTCTTTATTCTAAATCTTTACACTCTTAAATAAAGGTACACGAGCTGTCACCGGGTTGGTACCTTTTCAAAAGGTATACATTTGTACCAGAAGGGTCCATATTAATACCTCAAGGATAGTATTAGTACCTAAAAAGTACAAAAGTGTTCCTCTTAAAATTTTTACGTACTAAAATATACTTTTGAGGTACCAATATAGACCCTTTAAGTACAAATGTGTACCCTTTGAAAAGGTACGACCCCAGTGACAGTTTGTTTACCTTTATTTCTGATTGTGTAGGAAATGTTTTTGGTACATTAAAAATTTTACTTTGATGACCACCCGCCAATTCAGCTAAAAATAGTGCTTAAATGTCACTAAATGCAATATTTAAACCTAAAAATTAGATAGAAAATGAGGTAAATAATTGCAAAAAGGTCCACATTTTAAGAAAAAAGAAATAGCCCTTTCGGCGCCACGGTGGCGTAGTGAGTAGCACGTTCGCCTCACAGCAAGGCCGCTGGTTCGAGCCCCGGCTGGGTCAGTTGGCATTTTTGAGTGGAGTTTGCAAGGTCTTCCCGTGGTTGCGTGGGTTTCCTCCGGGTGCTCCGGTTTCCCCCACAAGTCCAAAGACATGTGGTATAGGTGAATTGGGTAGGCTAAATTGTCCGTAGTGTATGAGTGTGAATGTGTGTGTGTATGGATGTTTCCCAGAGATGGGTTGCGGCTGGAAGGGCATCCGCTGCGTAAAAAATATGCTGGATAAGTTGGCGGTTGATTCCGCTGTGGCAACCCTGGATTAATAAAGGGACTAAGCCGACAAGAAAATGAATGAATGAATGAAATGCCCCTTTCACCAGTCTGGCTACAGGCCTGCTACTGTTTGCCTAGATTGGCATTTTGCATGCAATAAAATAAAAATAGGCTAATGTATGATTGCAGTTACCAATAATAGACTCAAAAATGAGATCCAAAATAAAATAAGGTTACGTTATCTGAGAGAATCATGTCCTTTACAATAAAATCTTCAATCAGAGTCCTGAACGACACAAACAATCAGTGCTCCCCTTTGGTTATTGGGGTGTATTTCTGAGCTTCTTTAGCTTGTTAGAGTCGGTGCGTGCTCAGTGCGAGCGCAGCAACAAAACAGTAATTATCATTTGAAAAAGAGTCAGCCCAGAGCAAATCCCTGTCAAAAGCTTTGTGCAGTACCTGGGACTGGAGCCGCAGATCAAAGGCGTTTGATAGACTTCTGCTCTGTCATCATGCAACTTTCCTAATCTTCTTATGATAATTCACCGAGGAGGGGGAAAAAAGAGGAATTTCAAATGGCCTTAGCACATTCAGTCAGGGTTTGTTTTATTATAGAATGAGGATGTAAATAAATAATGTATCGCGGCGTCGCTCAAACCGCAAAGCTCTCGAGAACTACACAAGGTCCCTTCACTTTCTGTATCAGCCGCTGACTGTAATCCTCCGTAACCACCTTGGCGTAGAGCGATTTAGCAAATCTCTGACCTGCTCTGAAGTGCCATGCATGTGTTCAATTATACACCGCCCTGCAATTTTTCATGTCGAAGTCTCTCTTTTGGTTTTGACATCCACCATTTTGCAGTTCTCGGTGCACGTCTGACCAATTCAGATACAGCTGCTAAAGAACCGTGTTTGACTGAAAAGTGTGGTAATTTGCCAATGAAAAGACGGTAAGTAAGGGCACTCTGGGCTTCTCTCCATGTAAGATGAGAGGTGATTTGGGAATTAAAAAGCTCAATGATTTCCCCAAGTCTACGAGTGTGTGTTTATCCTCCATCAAATGATGATCCGACAAACCAATCACGATAAGAGGAGCGGCGCTCAAGTTTGAATGACACGAAACACTCAACATTTTCGCTCAGCGTGGGGCAATTTGGTCCTTTCTGCGATTCTCAGACTTGCTTACAGCATCGGAATATTGATCAGCTTCTGCTGGTTGCTATGCTGAAGGTTCAGTTGTTGCATTCTGCCATTCTTAAACTAACGTTCTACTTGGGGTGTGCTTGTATGCGTTGTAGACCACGGCCTGCAATGTCACAATCGTGAGTGTTTGGTGTCGCTGTTAAATGGCATTTTTGCACCCATATGGCTTGTCAGAACAGTTAACCTCTCACTGAAGGAAATAATCAACAGAAAAAGGCTTGCAGCGATGATTAAGACTCTTCAGTTGCGATGCATGATGCACTACTGCCCTCTAATGGACCGATTTGTTACAGCATCTATGTTTATTGCATGTGGATTACATGTCTTGGCTGAAGGTCTTCATAAATCTTGTTGTTCACGATGTAAAATTGAATGATTTATTAATATAATTATTCATGCACATCTAAATATGATGTAGAAGTGCTTTAGGGACAGACTATATAATGCAGCTAGCCTTCCAAGCTGATGTTAGTTGCAATGTGTATAACATAATTTGAGATATAATTTGAGACATCGGTCACACTTTACAATGAGGTTCATTAGTTAATGTTAATAATTGCATTTGCTAACATGAACAAACAATGAACAATACATTTACTACAGTATTTGTTCGTGTTAGTTAACGAAAATACAGTTGTTCATTGTTAGTTCATGTTAACTCACGGTGCATATAATGGTAACAAGCATGGACTTGGATGTTAGTAATGCATTAGTAAATGTTCAATTACGATAAATAAATGCTGTACAAGCGTTGTTTATTATTAGGTCAAGTTAGTAAATGCATTAACTAATGAACCTTATTGTAAAGTGCTACCGAGACATCTTAAAGAAAAAGCACATGGGCTTTACAGTATGTGCTAAATATACATGTGAAATGTTTGAAACATATGAAACATGTTAAGAGGGTGGTTTTAGAACTTTTCATGTGATCATATATGTGAAGGAAATTCAGACGTGTGAAAATGTGATTGCATGGGTTTCAAATAGAACGTTTCAAAACACATCTAGCCTATTTACAGTATATATGCTGTGTGATATAAACATATGACTGAACACGAAGCTTTAAGAATTTTTCTGTTTCAACAGGAATCATTTGATAAGGAAAAGAATGTGTTACAACTATGTAATCCCTTAATTTCTTTCAACTAAATTTTCTTAAAATGAAAACTTACAGAATTTTCAAGTTTTGATGATAAAATTGACCTAGCAGAGATGCACAGATAGCACAGAACTTGTGTAAAAATAATACAAGTCAAATTAAAAGAGCTAATTGGTGTTGAATTCTTAACTTGGCTTAGGCCGGAGTGTTCTGATATGATATAGGTTAAAAAAAAAAACATTACGGGTTTACCAAAACAATAAAGTTAATACAGGATTTAAAATATATTATTACTAGCACAAAAAAACATCCAGTTAACATCTAATTAATGTTATAACAGAGGAATGAACCACCAACTATTCTAGTATATGCTTTTACGCAGTGGATGTCCCTCCAGCTGCAACCCAGCTCTCATTCACAGACGCTACAGACAATTTAGTTTATTCAATTCTCCTATAGCTCATGTCTTTGGACAGTGGAGGAAACCAGAGCACCCGGAGGAAACATGCGAACACGGGAGAACATGCAAACTCCACACATAAATGCAAACTTGCCTAGCCAGGACTCAAACTAGGGATCTTCTTGATGGCGATAGTGCTAACCATTGAGCCACAGTGCTGCCCTAAAAAAATTAAGGCAGCAAGAATTTTCTGAACAGTGTAGTCAGTGCTGATGGCCAAAGTAAATATTCCTCATCACATTATGATTGATTTTAATGTCCCAATTAACTCTTCTTGTTATGATACTCCCCTACTGCAAGGTCAGGTCTACAAAATACATGATCTTTTTAATGGTCGGTTAAAGTTTGTCAGTCCAGTCGTGCATTTTACGTCACAAACATGACCAACCTAATCCTTCACCTCACCATCTCTCAGTCTTTATCTCTGGTTGGAAATATCTGCGTCTGATAACTGAATTCACTCACAGGACCCTCGAGGTGCGGCTAGCGCCACCAGCGTGTGACCGTCAGAAGAGCTGCGCTGCTGATTAGTGTGACTACAGTAATCTCTCTGTGAAAGAATCCTATTGACTTGCGTCGAAGAAGTTGCGTCAGCCATGCATATAGAGATTGGAATATCAAAGAAATGTGGGGTTGGGCTCTTTTGATTTGGTCAGTAAGCAACCATCCTAAACCCCTTAGCAACCGCACAGCATCATGATGAAAAAATTGAAATGTATGCAGCAATCACGCAGCAACACCCTCAGTATTGTGGTGGACTGAGTTTGGTTTGGGCAAAACAACAGTATCAATACAAATGACTCATTTAAAATATGCTAATTATAAAATATGTCCTTTTGACTAAAATGGAGAGGAGCTGTTTTTGCAGGACACTACAAAATCGTGTTTGTTTTCAAGCTGTTATGACTGCATTATTTGTGGAGTTTCCATGTCAAACAGAATTTCAATTTGTTTTCCTTTATAATATCCTTTATAATTTTCATACACGTATTGTACATTCATTTTCCTTCGGTGTAGTCCCATTATTAATCAGGGATCACCAACTTATCCAGCATATGTTTTACACAGCGGATGCCCTTCCAGCCGCAACACAGTACCGGAAAACATCCGTAAACTCTTGCCTTTATACACATACACTACAGCCAATTTAGTTTATTCAATTCACCTATAGCGCATGTCTTTTGACTCTGGGGGAAGCCCAGAGCAAACCCGCGCCAACATGGGGAGAACATGCAAATTCTACACAGAAACGGCAACTGACCAGCCGAGGCTCGAATCAGAGACCTTCTTGCTGTGAGGTGACAGTGCTAACTACTGAGCCACCGTGTCAACCATATTGTACATATATGTATTATATATTATGATCTTAAAGTTATTTATATTTTTACACTCATGGATGAATGGAAACCCACACCAACATGGGGAGAACATACAAACTCCACACAGAAATGCCAACTGACCCAGCCGGGGCTCGAACCAGCGACCTTC
>CAIGQQ010006052.1:1940831-1957528 GCA_903798035.1 Danio albolineatus | reverse complement strand
ATATATTAGTAGCATGTAGTGCTTTAAAAGCTTTATTTTTGCGTCGTAACTCCTGTCACACAATCTTTCATAAATCGTAAATATTGGAATTTGCTGCCTCAACATTTTTGTTAATTATTACATAGTATTTATTAATATAAATTTGTTAATATTTTTAATACTAATATTGTTTTATAATTAATATTATGATTTATTATGTACTTTTTTAAACTATATAATGCATCTTTTTTTGCTGTTGGAAAAGATGACAATCATACATTTTGTACTATCACTTCAGTTTGTCTTTTTGCATTCTGTTTAATGTATAAAAATAATGAATGAACGATACACGATGTCCATTATTTCTTAAAAGCATTTCACATATGGTCAAATATTTATTCACCACACCCCTTCACTGGTCACAGGGTCACACACTTCACAGGAAGTTTGGCTGCGGTCTATACCACTGTGTCCTTGTTGCTTTTGTGTTCCTAAAATGTAGTTCCAATAAAAAGAGCTGATACAAGTGATCTTAAAAGTAGTGCTCTGTAGGTGTCTTGGCCTAAATACTTACAGCAGTCACTAATTACCCTAAAATGGCTTCTCTGTTTATGTATGTTTCTTCACAAAACCACTTGGTAACCATCCTCTTGTGTTGGCATGCTTATTCTGTGATCAAGGTCGCAACAGGAAAGTTGAATATTGAATTTCCCCTCATTCTTCTCCTGATATCCTGCTTTTTTTACCTGAAGCCAATATCAAGAAAACGTGGCAACCGTTGAGGTGCAACTAATAAAAGTTTAGTGGTTTGCCCATAAGAAACATATGGAGCTGCTTTGCTTTCTGTGCAATGAGTGGTTGTGAGTCAGAGCTCAGATCATATGTTAGACTGGACTGTGGGTGAATATTTCCAGTAAAGTGAGGGTCATTTCTTTGCCCTCACACACTCTGTGGGCAATTTGAATTTAAAAGGTCATCCTTTTAAAAGGTCATGAAACCCTCGACTAAATTTGAAGATTTTAACGGTCATGATTTTAACAGATTTTTGTGCTGAACATCAATCAAGACAATGTTAGCGTCTTTTAGCCTCAATTGTAGGGAATGACAGACTAAGTTAATCTTTAAAGTTGGAATTAAATCAGTTTACTTATTTTTTATGTACCAATGCTTGTTTTAAATGATGTATCAGTGCACTTCATTATTTTGTAAAAGTTAATTTGCCCTCAAAATCTTTAATCAAATATCATAACCTTCTCTCCCCCTCGAAACGACTTTCTTCACTTCTGGTCACATGGAATGCTTTTAGGGCGGGGCTATCAGTGGTGTCTCGTTTTTGCTCAGCCTTCATCCATTTATCAATCTTCTTTCATTTTGTTAGCTACACTCATCTTTTAACAATCTAATTGGTTCCCAAAGGATTATATGATGCACCGCCCTACTTTTTTGATCTATATAAATATATATATATATTTTATTTCAGGACCATTTCAAGTGTCATGATAGAGGAAAAAAGGACCTTTTTATCTTTCAACCTAAATCTTCTAATTTCATCTTCCAAGCTTAAAATCTATGTTGCGGCAGCTTCACTGATGGTGACGTAGCATAGATTTGCGAGTATTTTAATATGCGTTGGAGTTTAATTATTAATGCGTTGGATAGGTTTATTTATTGTTTATTTATTTATTGTTCATGTGACTGAGTTTTCTTATCCTATTAGCATGGCTGCTTCCTAGTCAAGCTGTAAGACCGCACCATATTTAGGTGTTCATGATGGGTTGCGGTGCTGGTAGTGTTGTCATAAGTACCAACCTCTTTGAGTCTGTACTGAAATTTAAAAAAATTGACAGTAGCAACATTTCCCACTGCCATTTTGGGCTCTGCGGAGTGGATACTTGAATACTTGCTGATTGGGTGTTGTGTTTGCATGCTCAACAGATATAGCTGTGATTGGGTCTAATGATCATGGACAAGTCAGTGATGTAAGGACATGCAAGTGGCATGTATTATAAGCAAACATGACCCAGTAATGTATTTGAGATCTGCAGAAATGGACACAGCGGCCTTTAGTGGATTTTTCAGAAATGGGATGCATGTGAAAAATGTGGCTCAGTAATGTATTTGAAATTGACAAAAATGTACACAGTGGCCTCTAGTGGATTTGTTAATTTTTTTTTATAAAAATAAAAATAGCAAGGAGATGTAGCTCCAGGCACGTATATTTCATGGTTCTCAAAAAATGTAGCCCTGGGCATGTATCTCTAATGAGCCTGTGTTGCTTCTATGGACACTGGACTGTTTGAAAACTGCACCTATCAGCTGATTTTTCAAGTGCTCTAGTGTTCGAAGACTTTTCTGTTCATTCAGAGTAGCCATACGTATAAAGTTTGTGTCTAATTTTTTTTAATTAAAACCCTTTAAATATAAAAATCTTGCTTTTCCTCACATTGTACCTCTGATTGTTAGTCAGACTCAGTATGGGCCACTGACAGATGATGGTTGCTACAACCATTTAAGTTGCAATTTTTATTTATTTTTTTTAATCGTGAGGTAGACTTGAACTGCAATACAGGGTTTCATAAACCTGTTTTTGTATTCTTCTGGTAAAGGTTAATAATTCTTCTGTGAATGTGCAGTAGTTTCATTGCCTATCTAACCACCATCAGTAACAGCCACCAGTGTTTACAGAGGCAACACTGCTGACTTTGCCACACGTCGCACTTCTTTTTGCTTGTTTAGTTTGAGTGCTTGTGTCAAGTTCCTTGGAGTTTACTCTACGTAAATAAGGGTAGGTGTAAAGAGGTTAATGAGTATCCTTGATGTTGATTGTCTTAATTGTTTTTTTTTTTTATTGCAGCAGTACAACAGGTCACGATAGCAACTAGTCATCCAAGTGGTTGACTAATTATACATGGCTACAGGGTTTATTTGTTCATGGATAATTTCTTCCAAAGCATTTACACCAGAAGCCCATAAAAAATGAGCTCATTCTTTACCATCAAGCAAACCTCCAATGCTTTTACTTTACGTGGGCCTGTTGGAAAAGTTCAGCAAGTCCATTACTCCAGAGGGCTAGAAGCAAGACTCTCTTTGATCCTGGAAAATTGAGTCACATTATGAAGTGATTGAAGGTCAGATTGGATTTTGGATTTGTATTTTCTCCAGTAATACAGCCTAAATTGTTTCCTAAACTGTTTACCTGTCTATAACACATTTTACGCTCTAGTTGTAGGAAATAGGAGTGAATAGGCCCTCACAGGTTGGCCTCAACCTTATCGATCACAATAACCCAGTACTTTGAAGTGAAACTTGCCTTTATAAATCAATCTGAGAGGAGAGATGACTCAGAAATTAAAGCTTACCATCGTTTTACTTTGTCATGTTGTTTCTAAACCTATGTGAGCTTTCTTCTGCAAGTAAAAAGTAATTTTGAGGGACATCTCAGTGTGTTTTGTTCAATCAGTAAACGCTTTTTTATTTATTTTTTTATTCACTTTCACTGTTTGGCCAAAAAGACATGTAGTAGTAGTAGTAGTAATAAAAATAATCATTATAATAATAAATCCAAGAAAAATGAAAGTCATGCAGTTTTGTAATATTGAGTAAGTGATGACAGCTGAAAATTACTTAATTAATTTATTCATTCATTCATTCATTTTCTTTTTGAGTTAGTCCCTTTATTAATCTGGGGTCGCCACAGCGGAATGATCCGCCAACTTATCCAGCATTTGTTTTACGCAGCGGATGTTCTTTCAGCCACAACCCATCTCTGGGACACATCCATACATTCTCATTCACACACATACACTAGGGACAATTTAGCTTACCCAATTCACCTGTACTGCATACTTTTGGACTTTGGGGGAAACCGGAGCACCCGGAGGAAACCCACGCAACCACGGGGAGAACATGCAAACTCCACACAGAAATGCCAACTGACCCAGCCGAGGCTCGAACTAATGACCTTCTTGCTGTGAGGCGAACGTGCTACTCACTACGCCACCGTGGCGCCCCCCTGAAAATGACTTAATGTTGACTATTATTTTTGGTGTAGAATTGAGTTTTGTGATATATTTTAAGTGCCTGCAATAGCACCGTTTGACCAGTGGAACACATTTGTGCAATACTGTAAACATAAATTATTGTGAACTAGTAAGTATGGTAAAGTTTATTGTACCCTAATGGCAGCATTTTTAATGTACAAAAATGCTACCATATTCAGTGCTTCCAATTCTCACACATTTAGAATAAAGGTATTGACACTGATTTGGCAGGGCTTTACTCTGCAGCCATTTCACTCTCTGTGTGAGTGTGGAAAAAATAATCAGGCGCACTGGTGTGACTGACCTAATCAGAGCTCATGCATATGGAAACACAGTTGGATTAATTAAAACTACAATGGTCGAATGTGCCTACACTTAAACGTAAAATAAAAAAATTAGGATCTTATTGTAGTCAGCATAGATAGCTTTATGGACAGTGTACTTTTTTATGTAGCTCAACTGCGCATACAGGCATCCCAAGTTTGAATCCCAGCTTTCGGACATTTACCAATCTCATCCCCACTCTCTCTCTCCAACTTTGCTACCGGTCCAACTACTACAGTTTTAATACAATAAAGGTAAAAAAACACAAAAATAAATATTATTTTAGAAGATAAGATTTATCCAAATGAATGGATATTCAATCCAATTGCATTACCATTGGAAACAAAGCACAAGTTTGTGAATATAAATTGTCTCATTAAGTTTTTAAATTCCCAGCCCTAATAAAAATGTCAGTGCCAGTCATTTCCTATTGATGACTGCAGTTTTGACTAACTGCAAAAGCTGAACAATAGTCATGAAGATGGTAGATACAGTATAAGCTATGTTGCATGAAAAAAAATACTATAACAAATACTATAGTGTTTAAAAAGCAATCTAATAATCACTTGAAATAAAGCGTCATAGTAATTATATCGTTGCTGTGTTACGACGCAACTGTAGTAATAAACAAATTATTCAGTAGGCTTCAGTTTCTATAATTATACACCATCACATTACACCATATTTACACTAACTTTACAGTACTTATTACAGTTTATCAGTTTACTATGCTACAGTCTTCTGAAGCATTCATTAACAATAAGTTGTACACATTATACACTTGTGGTTCAAAACATGTTTATTATGAGTCACTATAGTTTTTTCCCCGTGAGGATCCGGGCATCACAAAATAACATGAAAGCATCCAAAAGCGTGGACGCATATCTACATTATTATTTATTTAATTTTGTAAGGGGGGTAAAGTGCTCCACAATAATAACTGTGTAGTTTTTTCGCAAGGGTTGCATTTCTTTTGTGTTCAGTCAATGAACTTACCATCAACAAACATTCACCGCTGCTGCGCATCTCGATGTTTACATTACGGTTGTTTATTCCAAACAGCCCAAACACAAGTAAAGACATGGATTATTGCAAAACAAGACGGATTTTTTCATTACAGCGATTACATGGCTGGGTACGGGATTTATATTCTCTAGGATTTTGTATTAGTGTGGTGATGTTTGTATCTGATTTTTATATAACGCGTTAACATTTATACATATAGCTAGGCCTCTATATTATCTTTATTGGTGCTGTCAAACGAATTATCGCGTAAAAAAAAGTTTTGAACACATGGATGTATTGAATAAATGTTTATTACATGCTACATTTTCTTCCGCTTTTCAGCCAGTTAATTGAACTATCCTCTGTTTATGAGCAAAAACTTTTGGAAGTCTATAAAAGCTGTCCGGCATTTCTTATTTTGACCAATTTAAACAATCATAGACAACATAAAACAGCCATATTTTGATGTTCTGTTAGCGATTCCTATGTATTAGAAACACTTCCTGCCCTCCATCTGAGTCTCGCACGTCATCAATGACGTCATGTGAAAACAACCTGTTACTATATTATAATCAACGATAATTAAGTTGAAATATATGGTTCTTTGCCCATTTAAAGGCTTAACTTGAAAGGTAAAATTTGTTGTTTGTATCAGAGAGCTTTGTAAAAAATCAACAGCACTGCATAGTGGTCATGTAAATAGATAGTTCAGTGAAATGCATTGATAGAATGAGTTGATAAATGGTCAGTGTGGTGCACCGTTCAAACAAGTAGCACTGTTTTGTTCTACTTTAGGTGCATTTGGCAACGTGTCTCGTGCTCAGTAGCATGCCATCACTTATCAGGTCGGTAAATCTGTCACCAGTGCGACCTCTAACAAACTTTAGAGCCCTGACAGGAAGAAAAGCTCACAAACTCTAACTATTTACTCTCAGCCTGGAGTCCTGGATTATGCTTGCTGCGTCACTAATGGTGGAAGTTTGATATTTTGATGAAATAGCCATTAAAATGTTAGATACTGTTTTTTTTTTGTTTTTTTTTTTTAGCTCCTTAGTTTGCACATATAAACAAACTTCCAGCTGTTTAAAAACCACTTTCTGTCTGGATCCTCATGTGTTTGGTATAGCGTCATCAGCCACTGCTGGTTTGTCTAAGCATTACATTACCCATAAAATGACATAACTCTGGGAGCCGTACTGCTCTACGGGGCCAAGTTTCCCAGTAGACCTGTTTTCTATTTTACGAGGAAACTGTGCACAAGATGCTTTTGATTTTAAAGTGCTGCCGGGGCATTGGTCAGCATCCCGCCAACCCTCCAAATCCTTCACTCTTCCTTTCAGACAGACGAGACTCGAGGCAGATTTTAAGCCGTCAGAAATTCGAATGCAATAAACAGATCACGCTAGGTGACTGGAACAGATTGTTCGACTGCCAGACAATGGCACTTGTTTGGATCTAAAGCAATTTCATAATATACAACAGCTTGAGGGTCACCAGTTTGTTGTGTCTTTTCTTTTGTTTTATTCATTTGTTCATGCTTCAGCAGTGGGAGAAGGGAAAAGGGTTGTGTGCTTTTTAGGCCCGCTCAATATATTGTTTCAGCATCGATATCACAATGTGTGCGTCAGTAATAGTCACTGTAGGATCGGGAGCCACAGTTGACTAGGAGCCATAGTTGAAAATATACATAACTTGTGGTGTCATTTCAAAGTTTAAGGGTCCCGTGAAGTGCTTTGAAATGTGTATTTATTTTATTCATTTTTTTTAATGTTTGACTTAGGGCGGCATGGTGGCTCAGTGGTTAGCACTGTCACCTCATATCAAGAAGGTTGCTGGTTTGAGTCCCGGCTGGGCCAGTTGGCATTTCTGTGTGGAGTTTGCATGTTCTCCCTGTGTTCATGTGGGTTTCCTCCAGGAGCTCCAGTTTCCCCCATTGTCCAAACATATGCTCTATAGGTGAATTGCATAAACTAAATTGGACGTAGTGTGTGTGTGTGTGTGTGTGTGTGTGTGTGTGTGTGTGTGTGTTTGTGTGTGAATGAGAGAGTGTGTGGGTGTTGTGGGTTGTGGCTTGAAGGGCATCCACTGCGTAAAACATATGCTGGAACTATTTGTTCCGCTGTGGCGACCCCTAATAAATAAGGGACTAAGCCGAAGGAAAATGAATGAATGAATGAATCTTTGACGTAATTTTCAGTGACGGTGAATAGACATATTTTAGCCCCTCCCCTTTTTACAAAACAGCCAATAGTGTTACGTTTTTATCAAAGCGAGTAGTTGAGCTCAATTCCTTAAAATGAGAAGCATCTTGAAGGGGCGGGGCATGTCAGATGCTAGAAAGCATTTGATTGGTTAGAACATTTGAGAAACTGAAGTGAGGTGAGAAATTGTTGATCCGTTTTGATGGAAGTAAACAAACTGAAACCTTTTGTTTATATCTTCTAAATATGAATTTTGTCATTGTTTTGGAGCACACTAGCTTATAAATATCCTTATGACTAGGTCCACACGGAATCTGTGCATGCTGACTTTTAGCGCATGATGTCTACTTACATACTTGTGTACACATTTTTTATTTTATCAGTTTCTAAAATAATTTTAGTAATATTATTGATTATTATGAAAACGTTCATATGATTTTTGACAGTTTGTAAAGTAATATTTTCTGTCTTTTAGTGGGTATATTATATGAAAGACTTGCTTTGTTTACCAAATAAATTGATCTAATTAGATTTTTTAAATAAATAATTTCAAAAACACTTTTTTTTTTTTTCCCCATTTTTAGTTAAGGTACTCCCAAAATCATTATGCATAAATCGCAGAATTTTTTACAAATTTCTGCAAAGAAATAGAAAAAAGTCTGCAGATTCCCTACTTATGACTACCATACTAATACTACAGTCTAAAAAACTGTATTTTAAATTTGCAGGACCTTTAACCATAACATCACTAAACTGTTTATTATTTGCATCTGTTTTTAAGGCCTGTGACTAGGCATTTCAAGCCAGTTTAAAGAATTCTGGCACAATAAATTATAATGTTAATTTAACTTTGGTTTGTATTCATGTATGGATTTATACACAATGAAGACTATACAGACTTATTTTATTTCAGATTATTCAGTTTTTGCCTGAATACTGCTAGACTCCCAGAAAACTATAAAATATGGTTTATTTCATTTGTATATTTTGTATACTCTATTGTATTTTTCAATGCTTGTGATTGGATTATTATATACAAAATCATCCCATTCAGTCTAAAATGACGAATTCTTTCTAGGGCACGATATTGGAATAATCTGATATTGCTATTATTTATTTTTCTGCGCTTAAACATTGCAATATGAATACAGCTTCACAAGATATAGCACTATTTAATGTTTTTTTCTGGGAGTATAATAGTATTCAGTGACAAAAATTGAATAATCACAATGCAAAGCATGCTTTTCTTACTTTGTCTCGTTTCCTATCCAAATATCTAAGAACTCTTAGATCTTCAGGTGAAATAGGTCAGTTAACAGTTTTTCAAGTCAAACAATCTTGTTTTCGCTTTGAAATAGATGTTTGGACTTGAAACAAGATAAAAATTCTAAGTGAGAAACAATTTTTTTTTTTTCATAAATCATATATTCCATATAAATACAGTAATTAAATACAATACTGTAGCTCCTGGACAACTATAATTCAGACTCAACATTGCATATCTCACAATGTAACTATTGTGGATGTGCACATTGCGATACTTATGCTGAAATGATATATTGTGCAGCCCTAATTCTTTCCAAATAGAGCCATTTATTTATTATGGTGAAAATATAAAATATAAAAATACGTTAACACATATTATGTCAGTTTTTTTTCTTTCTCTTTTTTTCCCCCAATATCGTGCAGCCCTAGTGTTTTTAATATACAAGGGGAAATTTCCAGCCTAAAATGGGATTTGAGATGAACAGTCACGGCTCTATGTTAGTCAGGGATAAAGTGGCACCCTCACACAGAGAAGGAGAGAAGCACGGTCTTTCTTCACCTTTTCATATCATATGAGTCTCTTTCTCTCTTCTCAATTTCATCTGTAGTTATGAGAGTAGAGCTCGTGCAGTGAATGGAATACTGGACGGTCGGACGTAACTCTATCCAAATCTCTGATTAAGCACATTATTGATTCTGTAATGCTGTTTGCTTTATGGCATATTATTAAGGCCCCCATTTGAGATCTACTTCCTCTGGTGTGCTTGGGGCAGAAAGAAAAACGATAGCTTTTGCGAGATGTCACATATGCCCCAAGAGCACTTTATGGTAAGCAAAACTTCCTTTTGACTGAGATAGGTTTCAGTCGGTGTTCATTAGAATTTCAGCATAAGTGCTTTAGTAAGTTTGCACAGTAATTTGATGAGTAATCAGTCATGTTCGTTCTTGTGTTTCTTTCACATCTCACCTTTTCTCAGCTGAATCTATTTTTATTTTGCAGCGCTTATTAATGAAATTCTCTGTAATTGCAGTCATTAATTTGAGTGCATGTCCTAACATATGGCTTAACGACGAGATGTTTCATCATGGCGCAAACTAAATTGAATTAAACTGGCTGAACTGTGATGTTTGAGTGAAGTCTTGAATGGAATATGATATCAAATTGTTGGTATTTCTTATAATGGTCGTTTCCATCCAAAGATATGAATTAAATGTATGCGCAAAACTGGAATATCATATAAAAGACATTCAAATAAAGCAACATTTCCATCCAATGAGTCAAAGAGAACAAAATCGTCACTTCCTGATTAACTGGTGCCAAATATCAAAAGTAAAAACTGAATTAGATTATTTATTTAATAAATGAAGGCATGAGATGTAGAGCACAGATGCTTTAGGCAAATGGTTAAGGCATTTTAGAATGACCAAAACAACATTCTAGATGTTTTACAATGTGCTCAGCCTGCTGGTTTGTCCATTCACACACATTTTTATCATCACATGATCTCTTATAACAAAATCACATGACTGGAATTTGTTCTGTAAAAATGTAAAAATCATGGTTTATGCACATTTTTTTCTTATCTAACGAAAAGTTTATCCTACCTAGTTATGCGCATACAATTTTTTTATACACATTTTCAAAACTTGAAAATGTGTATATAATCTTGGTGTTTTGCGCATCTTGGTGTTTCCATCAACTGTTTTTTTGCGCATATCCAAAATGCGTATAAAAATAGGTGGATTGAAACATAGCTAATAAAAAAAACAGTGTGTGTTTGTGAATATGGATAAATTAAATTAAGAGTAATGAGCAGTGGTGGAAAGTGTACTGAAAAATCATACTCGAGTAAAAGTACCATTACACAAAAATGTAGTGAGTAAAGGTATTTGTTCTTGACACTACTCAAAGTATGAGTAAAAAGCAGGGTGGGGGTCATTTTCTCTTTTTTTTGTCTGCAGTGTAAATACATCACTTAAATATTGTATTGTAGGTCTTAAATCATTTTAAATATGTCTTCATTTTCCTATGTCCAAGTAAAGCTACCCAATTGGGCCAACACTCAGTCACTAATGATTCAACTTTTTTTTTTATTTTATTTTTTTATTCAAGTCTTTTATTTTAAGACATACAATTTACAACAGCTGTTAGACATTTTTACAGCACATTCTCCTAATTAATTTCCTGATCAGGAAAGGAAACCTAAAGCAACACATCTCTTTACATGATCTTCCGTGGACCCTTTTCACAAGCCTGTTGACGCATTTAATGGTCATCATATTCTTAATTCCTTCAAAGTTTTTAATATTCTAATTTTTTAAAAAATTTATAAACATTTATATGTATTTATGTATGTATCATATCATCGTTGCTTCAAATTACAAAAAAATAATTACCGCTTGTGCAACGTGTTTCTAATGCAGGGTCTATGGGACAGGACAGTAAATTAGACGTTATTCTCTCCTCTGGCTGCTTTCCTCAGTCTCACACCATTTTTTTCCTTCTGAAAGTCTTTATAACATCATTGTGGAGTTTTTGTTTTATTATTTGAGCAAATAAGATTATAAAAAAATTATTTGTTGTAATCTCCCATTCACTGCGCTCTAAGTTTTCCCAACTATGACGACTTCCGCTACTGAGAAACCCGGAAAATTGAAAAAGGATCTATTAATTCATTAATTATTTATAGAAGTATCCAGGCCATAAGAAAAAAATCCTTGCGGTTTATCCCTGTATGACACAGAAATTTCATCCATAATGGTCTTAAAGGGTCTTAAGGCTTACATTTGACTTGAAGAAACGTGCAGAAAACCAGTCTAAGCGGCTCATCAAAAATAAAATCAGATACAGTCACAAAATTGGAATTGACCAGTGCAGTGCAAATGCAGCCAATTTGTACGTATTATCAGAAAAGTGGCTAATATGTACAAATTCATATGATTTTTAATGGATAAAATTGGGTAAAAGTTCTGATACAGAACTAAAATGTATTCAAGTAAAAGTAAACTTTTTTTTAACTACTTAGAATTCTTGAAGAAAGCTACTGCATTACAGTCATTTAAGTATACTATCATTAACAGCACTGGTAATAGTAACCATTTCTTAAGCATTTGGAATGGAATTGTTGACGTGATCAGTTTGGGCTGCAGTGGTATACATTATTATATTATATTATATCCAAATTTATAAAGACAAAAACATGATGACAAAAATTTACTATACTTTTCCGTGGTTACTACCCTACTGGAAATAATGTTTTTGATTGTAGCGTCTTCTGGGAAAAGTACATGAGTCAAAACGTGGTTGCACAGTTTCATTGCACATTTTAATAAATAAGAACCACTTGTGCAACATCCTCATTTTGACATAGTACATCTCATGACTTAATCTGAATCAGAAGTGAAACCAGTCCTGTGCTTTTTTTTACATCCAGGAAACATGAGCGCTAATGTTTCCTTTGTTGTTTCAACCAGAGAAACATGATCCTCAAAGTCATATCAATGTGTTTCTATGCACCGCAGCCTTAATATATTTAGACTATAGGAGCGAGAGCACCAGCTGTGAAGACAATTGAGAAAATAAATCACTGCATTTGGGGAGTAAAATAAAAACTCAAAAAGTCAGCGCACACAACAGAAACCTCTCTCCATATGAGGCCGAGCCGAATTCGATTAGTAAGCGAGCGCTTTCAGCACCGCAGGAGTTCTTCCTGCCCATTACCTTGTGCACTTTTGATAAAAGCTCGCTGATTTGTGTGTTGTCCTCTATAAACCCTTGCAGGCCAACATAAATGGCCACAAGCCTGTGTAGCATTCCAGCAAGCAACCTTTGTTGTCGCCGCCTGGCCTCAGTTGACTTGAGGAGCCTCGCTCATAGTGCATACTAACAAGGTTAAAAAGAGACTTCATTGTTTGCCACCTTTGGAAGCTATTTAGTGCTTTCTCTCTCTCTTTCCCAAATCATGTACAGTTAAAGTCAGAATTATTAGCCCCCCTGTTTATTTGTAAAGGTGCTGTATGCAAGTCTTTGACTCTTCAAAAGCATAAAAATACCATAATATGTTTGCAGATATTTAAAGAAACATTTCAAGTGAGCATTCTTGTTTATCAAAAAAAAACAATGCTAAAGTCAGATATTCTGCTTTGAAAATGTAAGCTACATGGCAGAACGTCGGTCTTTTTGTTTTTTTAACCCGCCCACTGCCACTTTAGCCAATTATATTTCAGCACACCGGGTTGCTTTCATGGAATACAGCCTATTTGGTGCATTCAGATAGGAAGGCTCTTAAAGCAAGTGCCCACAACCCAAAACGTGACCTCTGGTAGCCAGTAGAAGACTCAGAAATGAGACACAGATTCAGAGTTCCACATGAGGTGGTTATTTATTAGCAACTAATATAAATATTACAAACATAAACATTAGGTGAGCAGGTTACATTATCTTAACAGCATGTTACGTGAGGAGGTTTGCAGTAATGATCAATTTGGCTGTTTGCAGGATAGAAATTTAACATCCATTCGGAAGCACAGAATAGTGCACTCAATGCACTTCTTTGAAATTTACAGTCTAATTAATACATATTAAACCTCCTTTAAAAATGATTAAATACAGATGCTGAATCTAGGCATGGGCCGGTATAAGATTCTGACGGTATGATAACCTTGGATAAAAATATCATGAACAATATCAAAAATATCAAATACCAGTATGACGGTATTGTGTTTACTGCTCTAAAATATATTCTTTTAAAATGTCTGGCTAAAAAACAAAACCTTTTTCCCCCGTGAACACAATATATTTTATTTTGAGAAACATTTAAAATATTGTGGGGCAGTAAACCTGCCAGGCTAAATAATTCAGATGAATCATTGACTTCTGCTGTCTTCATTTGTTTAAAAAATACAGTTCACAATTTACACCTAAAAAAAACAAAACAGAAAAAATGTAAATACATCTTACACATACCTTAGGAACGATTTAGCAGAAAATTTTGGCGGTATGAAAACCTTGACTTTTACATACCGCGGTATACCTTGAAAACGGTTATCGTCCCATGCCTAGCTGAATCATTGATATGTGTTGGCTTGCACTGAGTCGCAGTTCTGAAGTTGAATTTCAAACGGTGTATTTTCATTGCAAAATAGCAGTGTTAAATAGCAAACTGTGCAAAATAGCACAGTGTTAGCATTTAACACTGAATAAAGCACATGAGGTTTACCTGAGGTGATCATGGTTTATCTTCTTGTTCTTCTTGAGAAATAGTAGCTGTTTCTAAAACATAAATTTCAGTTGTTGGTTAGGACAAAAACTCGCATGCCGTTGCTTTTAGTTAGAAAACGGTTCAAATAAGCATTAAATCAGCCTTTAGGCTTGATAGTCAGACACACTCATGTCAATCGGGCAACCTGTGCTTGTGTGGACAAAAAATGTGCTTTGATCCAGGAGTGCAATAGCTAGTTCAACCACTTGGTGCCAAACCTACATATTGCACCTTTAGCACATTTCTAAACATAAAAGTTTTAAGAAATAATTTGTAATAACTGATTTCTTTTATCTTTGCCATGAAGTCAGTACATAATATTTTACTAGATATTTTTCAAGATATTAATATTCAGCTTGGTGCATTTCAAAATGTTAATTATTTTAATTCGATGAGTTCGTGTAATTAGGCAAGTCGTTGTGTAACGATAATTTGTTCTGTATTATTGACTATTGAAAAAATATAAGGCTGCTAATAATAGTGACATTTAAAAGGGTTTTAAAAAAAAATAAAAACTGCTTTAATTCTAGCCGAAATAAATCAAATAAGACTTTCTCCAGAAGAGAAAATATTATAGGAAACACTGAAAAATTCATTGCTCTGTTTAAACATAATTTAGGAAATATTTGAAACAATTCACAGGAGGTCTAATAATTCAGACTTTAAATGTAGCATTGGATAGTTTCGAGGAACTCCTTCAGCATTTCTATTTTGTCAATTCTGCAGCGTCTCGTCATCATTTAGTTTCTTCTATCAAGCAATTCTCTGTTCATGTTCAATAAAGGAAGTTAGCATGCACTCACGTCATTCTGCGGTTGTGAATCTGACACCTCTAACGGCCTCTCACACACTTTTTTTTCTTTTTTTTTTTCAGACTTCCTTTTAACATGATACTCATCTGTCAGAGATGATTATTAGGATGTTGTGAAAGCATAGCATTTTGCGATGGCAGTTCTGATAGGTTTTTATTTGGCACAGATAACAAATTGTGGTAGTGAGTTGCATGTATTCTAACTTGGCACGCCTCCATTTCAAAAACTGCATCATATGTTGAGTAATGATTAGCCTTAGGTTGCTTGGCATGATGTCTGATGCGCATGACGCACACTTTTCTGGAAACACGTCAGCAGATCCTCTGATCGTTCAAATATATAGGCTTTACGGAAGTCAAGTGTGCAGCCATCTTAACCAGTACACCTGAAAACAAGTCTAATTGAATGAAAAATAAATAAAGCTGTGATGTTTAAATTGGTGACTGCTCATTAATAAATGTGTATCACATGCATTATTCTTAAAATCTTTAGGTGTTTTAGCAAAAAATTGACTTCTGAGCCGTACTTCCTGCACAGCCATCTGTTAATGTGAGGATCACTTTTATTAATCTGACTTAAACTGCATAAATGCTTCATCCCATGATATCGCCAAACGTGCATGCTTATACTTGCTCTTTATTACTAAGGGAAGTGAAAACCTTTCAAATATTCTGTCATTTTAGTCATTAAGATAAGAGAAAGACTTCGTTCAAACAGAAAAGTGTCAAAGAAATAAAAAAGCTGTGGTGTTTATATTGATGCATTATTCTTAAAGTGCCTGGTTTCATTTCTGGGTGTTTTAGCGGGAAAAAAAGGTATCACTTTATTTGGATGGTTTGTTTAGCGCATTTTGTTGAATTTAAGTTACGTTGCATCTACATGCCAACTAATTCTCAATAGATAATAAGTAGACTGTTAGGTTGGTGTTATGGTTAGCGTTAAGGCTGATTTATACTTCTGCGTCAAGCGCACCGTATGCTCTGGCAGAGCCTGCTCATGGTGGCTGTGACTAACACCGGCGCGCACCTCTCAAAAAAATGTAACTACACGTCGAAACGACGCGTAGCGCAAGCTCTGTGATTGGTGGGATCGGTCGCGCTGACAATTGTGGGCGGAGGTTAAAGCCACACAAGCCTGTTAAAGCGAGTGTTTACAAGTGTCGGGTCCCGTGAAGTAGCTCTAGATGGAAACTGTTGCTTTGTGTTTACCTTATTATTAAAGTTGTTGCATGGCTGCTGGTTCCTGCCTCAAAATGAGCGAGTTTGAGCCACTTGTATGGTAAGGTAGTGTTCAGAAAAAACAAAACGGCAGCGAAGAAACCCGACATGGAGAAACATAAACACTTACCACCAGCTAGTGTTTCAGACATGTTATTGCAGAGCAGCACAGTGCGCAGAAAAGGGTCATGGCGATCACTCGATGCAGAAGTATAAACCAGGCTTAAGTAATGATAAACGTCAGTTGGCCATAAATATGAGATATTATTATAATCTTGGCAGTCTGTGTTTTAAATATTATATTTTAAAAGATAGTTCAGCCTATAACCAAAGTTCTAATATAGGCTTGCCACGATAGACAGTGTTGACGGTGTTACCGGTTTTAAGACGCAACACCGGTGACATCACTTTCCCACTTTAAAACCGTCCCCACATTTGTTTTTGTTTTGTTTTTTAAGTATTCGTTTTTTTATTAAATATTTATTTGAATGAATGGAAAATATAACTCTAAATAATTTACTTAAGACGAGAGCATGCCCTAGAATTAAAATCTGAACAGCTACAATGCATCATATTGCATTTATCATGAGAC